>VXAA01003688.1:210749-240340 GCA_013399115.1 Anseranas semipalmata | reverse complement strand
CTTTCATCATATTTTCTCCCTTGTTCCCTTGAGGAAGGAAAGTGAGAGAGCAGTGTGGTGGAGTTTAGTTAGCTATCAGTGTGAAACCACCACAGAGGTGGCCGTCTGTTGGATTCTCTCCAGTATGTCCAGGTCTCTCTTGTACAGGAGAGCCCAGAACTGGACGCAGTACTTCCAGAAGTGGCCTCACCAGTGCTGAATTGAGGGGAGGGATCATCTTTCTTGACCTGCTGGCAGTGCTCTGCCTGATGCAGCCCAGGAGGCTGTTGGTCTTTTTTGCAGCAAAGGCACATTGCTGGCTAACGTTCAGCTTGTTGTCCATGAGGACCCCCCCAGGGCAAAGCTGCTTTCCATCTGGTTGACCCCCAGCCTGTCCTGGTGCCTGGGGTTATTCCTCCTCAGGTGCAGGACTTAACATTTCCCTTTTTTGAACTTCATGAGGTTTCTGTCAGCACGTTTCTCCAGAGTGCTGAATGTCAACACACTTATCTGATGCATCAGCCAGTCTTCCTCGTTTTGTATCATCTGCACATTTGCCGAGGGTGCACTATTTCCCATCGTCCAGGTCATCAATGAAGACGTTAAACTTCATTAGCTTCTGTATCAACCCCTGGGGGTACACCACTGACAAGACCTTTGAAAGATAATTTAGAGTGACCTCACAGAGATATCAGCCAGCTCCCTGGAGAAGCCTTTCGTGTTGCCATTCATGTCTCTCACCAGATCCAACTCCAGATGGAATTTGCTTTTCCTAATCCTGTTTCTGCAAGCTCAGACTGCGTCCCTATATTCCTTGTGGGTGACCTGACATTCTTCCATATCTTGCATGCTGATATCCAGAATAATTTGGCACTTTATCTTGAGAACAGTTCAGGAGATGTCTGATGAGACAAAGGTATTCAGAAGTCATTGGACTCTCTGCATAAGCCCTGTGTGCTTCAGGACCCAGTATTTTTATGCAGGATTTCCTGGTGAAGGAGCAGGTGCTGATGAATCACAGTATTCTAGATGCTCAGGAAACTGTGACAGGCTGTGGTGGTAAGGTGGCTAGGTTATGATTTGGTCATCTGATGTTGGGGTTGCACTGTCTAACTTCACGTATGAATCTTTTCTCTCCATACAGTTGATAATGGGAGAAAGACTTCAATAGAGAATGGTTCCCCCGGTTTCAGTAAAGCTCCTGCTCCACAGTGCTCTATCAAAAAACCAATTTCTTTCCATTGACTCTCTGGGGACCCATGCAGCTTTGCCTAATGAGGAATCTTGTTGCTTTCCTCTTGCTGCATTCTGTTCTCCAGGTTTTTGTACCTTTTCCATCTCAGCAGTATCTGCAAATCCTCCCTTAGTCCCAGTGCCTTCATTGAAGCGATTAATATTCATCTCTTGAGGTATGAGAAAAAAAACAAACAAACAAATACCAGCTTGGTCATTAAATTCAGAACCCTAAAACCTCTTGATGATGTTCCACATCATGCCCTTTGGATGATACTGAAAGTTTTCTGAATAACTTGTACTGTAAGTTCCCTCATACACATACTGCTAAAACAGTGTTAGGTGGGGAGTTTGCCAGAAGAAAGAATTTTGCTGAGTTTATATACTGAAGATTTTGATGGCTAAGTCTGAGTTAGTCACCCTAAGCTCCCTTCATTGAACCTATTTCAGATCCAATTTTACGATGGCATGAACAGCTTGAATCACTGGCCTATATATAAGCACTTAGCACCACTTGAGGTGCACAAGGGTCTCCTGCCAGGGCACAGATCTACTGGTCTTTTGACAGATTCCCATCACTATATTGGTGTTCCAGACATCTTTGGACAGTTCAGGTGGCACTGGACACTTATTTGTGGACAGCTAAAAGAAACTCTGTATCTCGTGTCTGACATAAAAAGAGCCAGGAATGAATAGGTCAAGCACAGCTGTCCATCAACCAGTTGTCTGAACCGGAGACAAAAATACCCCGCCCTATCTTCTAGGAGACTGGTTTAAGTAAGACCCTGATGTAAAAACTAAGCCTATTGAGTCAGGATTTGTTTTAATTGATAGCATTTTGGCTGTATCCTTTTAAAAATCTAAATGCTATTGATTCAAGTGGATTTAATTTATCACTGGTGCAACATAATTCTTTTTAAATGATCCCCTGCTGCTCCCTCAGGAGCTTGACAAGCCTGCTGACAGAAAATCGTTTAGTTGAGAAAGAGAATATTTAGTATTGCCTAAAGATTTACCTCTGTAATTATTTTAATACATGTTTTTAATGCTGGGGGTGACAAAAGAGGTTGGAAGCAATGAAGTTAGGACTGCTGAATCTGGGATTAACATGAGAAAAAGCATTTGCTTGGTGACTCATCTCTGAAGGTCTCATGTGCTGATCCAGGGGAGGAGATAGGAAAGTTGAATTATTGGTAATCAAACTTAAATAATTTCTTTTAAGTTCTTTAATGCAATGGCATTTGCTCCCTCTCCCTTTCCTATTTGCTGGAACTACTGTAGCTCAGCCGGTATCAAAGAGCTGAAAAATCAATGCAAGGCACAATGTCTGTGAAAGGTCAGAAGTGAAAAAGAGTTCAGCCTAATAATACTTTAAAGTCCTATAGAAAAGATATTTCATAAAATATTAAAAAATCAGTTGAACTTTCATAAAACTTCAGTTTAGTATCAATACTTAGCAGGAGGTAACTTAGCAAGGGAGGAGGAGGAGATGTGAGTGTGGCTTCAGACTTGCACTGCAGTTTCCCTCAGCTTTAAGAGTTTTGTTGCCCTGCATTGACTGGGGAAGAACACTGTCTTGGAAAGCTAGAGAACTGCCAACTTCCCTCCTGATAGAAATGTCTCTTGCAGATTTATCAGTTGTATGTATGCTGCAGCAATTTATAATGCTGCAGTCTGCATGAGAAGGCTTTCTGCTGCCTAACCCACTTTCATAATCATAATCATAATCATAGAATGGCCTGGGTTGAAAAGAACCTTAAAGATCATCTAGTTTCAACCCCCCTGCTCTGGGCAGGGTTGCCAACCACTAGAGCAGGCTGCCCAGCGCCACATCCAGCCTGGCCTTGAATGCCTCCAGGGATGGGGCATCCACAACCTCTCTGGGCAACCTGTTCCAGTGCCTCACCACCCTCTGAGTGAAAAACTTCCTCCTAATATCCAACCTAAATCTCCCCTGTCTTAGTTTGTAACCATTCCCCCTTGTCCTATCACTATCAACACGTGTAAACGGGCGTTCCCCCTCCTGTTTATACGCTCCCTTCAAGTACTGGAAGGCCGCAATGAGGTCTCCCCGGAGCCTTCTCTTCTCCAAGCTAAACAAGCCCAGTTCCCTCAACCTTTCTAATGAAGTATGTCAGCTCAAGAATAGAATTTCCCACACTTGTTAATCCATTGCTTATATTAGGCTTCATAAAACTATTTCATATTGCTCAAAACTAATACATTTGGTTACTTTTCAAATGCAAGTCTGATTGTTAAAAAACTAATGACTAGATCAGAAAACACTTTGCTTAATTTCCAAATTAAAAAAAAAAACCTAATGGCCATTGCACACATCTTGCACATTTTGCAGCCTGTAAACCATGACGGTGTTTTTTTATAAACCATTCTTATCTCTCCAGTTTGGATTTTATTTTGTTTCTTTTTTTTTTTTGTCTGGTAATAGAACAGTCGAAGTAGCTGATGTTTGTTCTGAAAACCACTGGTTTTGTTTTTTAGCACTTCATTCATGTTTTCTTGGCCTTCGGCAGAATAAATATTTTTCCTATGCTATCTAGGCAGTGTCAGATTCATTCTTCTGAAAAGTCCTTCTGTCACTTTTTCTGGGAGGTGGATTCTTCTTAGAAAACTTGAATTCATCAAGAATTTTACACATGGAGGCTTACAGAAATGGTACATTTAAAATGTTTGGGAGTAAAAACAGGACCACACAACTTATCTGAGCATCTGTTATAATGGACATGCAGTCATAATGGGATTGCTGCAGATCATAACACGATCACCCCAAATCTTTCAGTAAAATCCACATGCCAGGCTTTTATCCAGGCATTAAGACTCTTGCAGTTTGCTTGGCATGCTTTAAGCCAGCCAGAAGTCATGGCTTCAGTCTGCAAATATGATCTGCAAAACTCTCGTTTAACCCTCTACAGAGATACCTTTAAAATTGTAAACGTTCATTTTTCATAAGTTAAGCTCCCTAAGTGCAGAACGGAATCTGTGTTGTCAGGGATGAACATCACCGGGCCTGTCTTTCATCTTAGTTCATTCAGGAACCACAGACTAGACATCATTTTGGCTAAGTAGTGCAAATGAGTCTAGTCCAGGAGGCACATGTTGCATACCCAATAACCGACAGGAGTAATTTCAGCAGAAAACTCAGGAGTCTTGGCTGTTTTCACCAGAGGATGGGAATGAAGGTGGTCTTGATGCTGGGAATGATTTCTCTCAGGCGGGATATTCCAGCTGAATTCCCTTCTCTGCTTTAGTGGATTCAGATACACTTCACCTTACCAAGCCATAGGAGAACCAGCTGGAAATGTCTAACTACCCAATACCTCTTCAGGGCAATAATAGACTGAACAGATTTTTTTTTGAACAATGTCTGTTCAGTGGGAATTTATCTGAATTAGACCTGAGTAAAAAAATGAAGGTTATAACCCCTCACTTTGTCTGAAGCAGAATGGTGTGTACCCTGTGAGTCCAAGCCCACCCTGTCTGAGGCACCCACCTCAAACACCCAGATTGGTCAGGAAGGTCAAGATTTGCTCATGCAGGAAGTCTGTGAGGTATCATGGACATGGCATCAAAATCATGCTCTGAGCTACAGTGAAGCCCACTTTTTCAGCCTGGTACAGGTACAGCACTTGATCCTATTGGATTGATCCCAGAATATGTCATGTTTCAGGGTGAGTCAGCCATTGCCTTATTTGTGTTTTCTTATCATGTTGATTAACAATTACAGACACTTGCTTATTACTATTTTCTAAAATCTGGTAATTTGCTAATAATATATTTCAAACTTGTTTTCTCTTAATGTGGTGGTTTCACTCTGCTGGGCAGCTGAACTCCACCACAGCCGCTCTCTCACTCTCTCTCCTCAAAAGAAGAGGGGGAGAAGAAAGTATGATGGGCAGAAAAAGGCTCATGGGTTGAGATAAGGATAATTTAATTAAAGAGAAAAGAAAGAAGGAAAAACAAGTAGAAGCTGCGTAGAAGTAAAGAGAAAAAAAATTATCGTCTACTTCCCACCAACGAGCAAAGTTTGGCCACGTCCTGGGAAGCAGGGCCTCAATACATGTAGTGGTTGTTCAGGAGGACAGACATCTTCATAAGAAGAGCCCCCCCTTCCCCTCTCCCAGCTTTTATTGCTGAGTGTGACATCATATGGTATGGAATATCCCTTTGGTTGGTTTAGGTCAGCTGCCCTGGCCATATCCCCTCCCCACCTCTTGCCCACCCCCACCTACTGGTTTTGGGGGGTCTGGAGAGAGTCCTGGTGCTGTGCCAGCACTGCTCGGCAGTAGCCAAAACACTGGTGTGATACCAGCACTGTTCTAGCTGCAAGTGCAGAGTACAATGCTATATGGGCTGCTGCAGGGAAAGTTAACTCCATTCCAGCCAGACCCAGTACACTTAAATACTCAAAGGATGAAAGGGACAATTAGGAATTCTTAATAGCCTAATTATTCCTCTGTGCTTTCTTTTAGCTAATTTTTAGTGTGTTCTTCATCTTATATAAATGTCTACAAATCAATATGTATAAAGTATTTCACATAACATAGATTAGGCAATCAGACAGCAGTAAATGTGATTGAAATAGGATATAAATTGGGGAATTAGCTAATAGTTTAATTTAATTTATACTCTGGAGCTGTCATTAAAGGAGAGAACATTTAAACTATTACTGAAGGAGCAAATATTTACTATATTTGGGAAACTGAGAGTACCTTTTTCATTGATGTTTCTTTTCCTGAATGATACTGTTATTTCTTTATAACTTGTTAAGCCCTAGAACCTGGATGGCAGAATTGTGATTCCATTTCAGAGATTTAAATCCTAAAAAGCAGATCCAGGCTCAGATTCGAGTGCCTTCTTTGGGTTGCCTTCCTGGAGATGTTTTGGAAGAACATGCCTGAAAAGATGGAATACCATAATCAAAAGCAAAAATTATGGAATGACTAGATCTGCCTTGTGGGGGGATGATTGCTGCGTCTAGCCTGTAGGTGGAGGAAGCACACAGCCGCTTTCTGTGAAATCAAGTCAGTTAGACAGCTGCTGTCATGTGCATCCTGCTTCCATAGAGCTGAGCCATGTAAGAGCAGCCTGCAATGTACTGCCATGCTGTGAAACTGAATTTCACACTTTTAATTAGCTCTGGATATCAACCACCTCAAACTATGGAAGAAAAATGACAAGAAGTATGCCATTTTATGCAGACAACGATTCTGTTTCAAATTGCCCTACTTTTAGCAAAAATGCCTGAAATCTGTCTGCTGTTATGTGCAGTTGTATAACTGAAATACCTGACTGTGCCTGTGTTCATTACCCTGGAGTGGAAAGCAAATGGAAGTCCTCTTGCAAGCACGTACCACAAACAGCAAGGACATCATAAAGGTGGTCATCTCTCCACACAGATAAGACCCAGACACACTTGTCTTCAGCTCCTTTGCATAATCAGATAAGATATTAACTTAGATAATAGCACCATCTATTGAGGATTGACAATATTATTTCATGTAGATTTTAAAATACAATTTGTTAAGTTACTTTACCAGGCAGTACAAATCTAAAATGTATTAAGATCATAATTTCAACATTGTATGTGGAATTTGCTCGTAATTTATTAATAATGATTAAGTAAGACTATCTGCCTGTTAGTAGTATGTTTTCCATACTGGCCAGCAGCAACTCTTCCTTAAGAAGCCCTCCTCAGTAATTTTCCAATTTCTACTCTTTGGTTGGACAAATATGTCATCCCATGAAGTTATTTTGTTATCCTTTTATAACACATGCATCATGATTGTAGCAGCATTCTATTTTCATAAACACACAATCTTTAGCTGTAGCCACAGCCAACAATGTGTTCTCTTTGTTTTTGAATGGTTCTTGATGTTTTTGTTAAAGCTGTCATAGATTTATGGTCAGGATTTTCAAAAGCATGGAGCATGGCTAGTGATGCTTGCATTAAATGTTCATATTTAAAAATTCCATGAAATTCTTTATAAGACAGCACCAGAAAAATCTGTCTGTGAGAAAGACCGATAGTGAGGTAAAGAGCAGGTTTAAGAAGAGGTGGGTAAAATCTTGTCCCTTAGGCTTTCTCTGGTGATTTCTGAGAAGTTATTTTAGGTTCTCTATAGAATGGAGCTAGGAAGCTGGAATGACTTCTCACACTACTTGTGTTTCTGCACTGTCTAGACTATTCAGGGCAGGGATATAGTATTTCACTGGTCTTCAAAATTATCTGCCTTTGAATTTGTCTGGCATTTTGGCAGGAAATTAATACAAGTTGTACATTGTTTATTTGAGTTTCCATCTTTCAAATATGATATTTTTCTTAAACTTCAGTGGCTTTATCTTTAGAAAACAATTTTACCTGATGACTGTCTTTATGGAACAGCAAAGCAATCTAAAATGATAATTTGCTTTCAACACTAATTTTTCAGAAACTCCAATCCTTTCTGCCACACACTTTCTGCCCTACAAGCTCCCATTTATCTCATGAGCCAACTCAGTTTTGGGGTGAGATCAGGAGCAAGAGAGCATTCCAGGGGCTGCTTTTTAAGGAGCTCATTAAATTGGATGGAGTCTTGAACCTATTTCTCTGCTGAGCATGGAGCTTGCTCTTTCTGGGTATTACTTATCTCACAGGCCAAGAGAACTATCCCGAGACTCACTGAGATATTTATGAGGAGCAACATTGTTAAAGTGAATGAGACTGCAGTCAGCAGCAGCTTCCCAAAGTTTATCCCATCGGTTTATCCCATATGGTTTTACCTCTCCTTTCTCCCGACCTTCCTGCTGTAAAAATACTTACTGGGAAGGTGTCAATAGAAAAGTACGTTGCTCAGTGTTTTGTGCTATTTCTTGCCCATTTCTCATTCCTTTTGGCCATTTTTTCCTTTCTTCTACTGAAACATCTCATCATTTTATCGAAAGTTTATTAAACCTGAGAGAGTGAAAGCTAGTCCCCATTGCACCCAAGCACAACTGGCACTCAGTTCAGAGCAGTTTTCCTAGTTATACTTATGATGCAACATGCAGCATGTGTGAGCCCCAGTATTTGCGTGTATCTGGGTGTGAAAGCCAGACCACAAGACTTTGTTGTTGAGCCAACAGAGCTGAAGTTCCCAGCCACAGACCAAAAGAAACCAAGCTGTTTCGACATTGCATCAGTACATATTTGAGGTCTTTTATAGGCATTCATTAAGTTTTATCTGCTTTCAGAATCCCACTTCCCAACAACAAATAAAGGTAGTCCCACATACATGTATCAGTTGTTGTTACTAACGTTTCATTAGGTTTAACATCTCTACCTGCAAAGTGCTTAAAATACAGGGCTGTTTGGTGAGCCTGGAGACAAACTCAAGTTACGTTCATTTCCAAGGCATGTTACTCATTGCTTTGATTTCAGCATCTGTCCCTGTTCAGCACAGTACATCAGGACATCCTTGCAGCTTCATACATATTTTAGTGCTGGTCTGAATGGAACGAACTGCAGGGTCTAATAGCCTGGCTGATCCGAGCCTCTTTGAATCTCCATATAAACAAGAAAAGGGGTTTGGTGTATTGCCTAGCAAGGTGGCTTTATCCATTGACTTGCTATAAGTTAATTTTTTTTTTTTTTCCACCTGAGATCATGAATTTCACACAGGGCTTTTCTGCTATCTTAACTGACTTACAAAAATTACTTGGATTTTTAACAGGGCTGGGATCCTAAAATGGAACATCATTAAATACTTGATCTAGCAGAGCTGCGAGATTGCTTACTTCATGTTGCCAGTTAATACAGTCCTTGAGGAATTGTAATTGTCTCTAGGCAATGTGTGCAGACATCTGCACATGGTGTGTGGAAGCAGAGTCTCATGGTCAAGAGATTTTATTGGAGCCAAATATATCTGCATCCTGTCCTTCACTTTACCAAAGACTCTCTTAATTACTCTGCACAAATTGCCTCCCTGTACCTCAGTTTACCTGTAAAGCCTAAGGAATATGAAGATAGTGAAGATGCAATGGTTATTCATGGTTTCATGTAAAACAGAAGTCAGGGCTCCAATAAAAGGCAGAAGTTTTAAAATTACACAAAAGGAAGCACTCAGTTAAGCTGTAGAAATCTTTGCCACAGGATGTTATGAAAGCCAAACACCATCTGAGTTCCAGAAGTGACTGGACAAATTTATGCAAGGAAGTTCATTAAAGGCTATTAAACTCAGATTTCTTCACATTGCTTAAGACTTAGTACATTCTCTTACAACAGATTAACAGACACTAGGCAAAAAGAGCAGGAAAGCGATCACTCAATGTTCCCTTCCTCAATTTCTTTTGCTGCTTTTCCAGCCACTGTCAAATTCAGACACTTCAGTCTGACCCACAGTGCCAGTTCTTGTGTCTCTGCGTTAATTCTTTAAGAACAAAATTTCAGGGTCAGGAGTCCAGTTTTCTTTTTTCCTCATTTTTTTCTATCACCCCTATTATGCCTTCAGTCTGCCAGAACTGACACTTGCCTGACTTGGCACACTGTGATCAGCACCATTAAATTAGATGGGCTCCTTGTTGCGTGTGGTTATCACACACACACACCCCAGTCAGCCTGAGGCTCTAGCTGGGCAGCTAGGCTGCAGCTCTTTGAAAACCAGACCGCCTTCTGTTATTTTTATTCTCACAGGCCCCCAGAACAGTGGAGCCTTGAGCTTGAGTGGGACCTCTTGATGATACTTTGGTATCAATAATTAATGTTAATGATAACCAATAGTGATGGGATAATTAACTCTATTAGAGAAAATGTACTGTCACTGGGTAATAGCAACACTTTATCTCTTAGTTTCAAAAAGTTGATATCAGTATCAGCTTTTCTGATCCTTATTTATTAGAGAAAGATTTCTTTTCCACTACAAAAGTGAACTACATAGGAGCATAGGATTGAAAGAGGCCTACTAGGCACAGTTCCCAGCTATTTCAAATAAATGTTTCATTGTCTCTTTTAAAAACTGATTAAAGTAGGCTGCTTCCTCCCACTATTCCTCCTTGAAGGATGTTCTGGAGCCTCCTTTTTTTTCTGCCATTTTGAGTCTTCCAGAGCACATGAATACCATCTTGTTTGGTGCTAACATTGCCTCTTCACTTAAATAGTTCTTCTTTTTGAGTATTTATGTTCCCGTTAGGTTTATGAAGAGTACTCATTTCCCTGCTGAGGCCTTATTTCACTATGCTAAACATGTCAAGCATGTCTGATATTCATTAAAGGGACGGTTTCTCTGTTCCTTGGTGACCCTTACGTAAACTTGGTCCTATTTGAATTTAACTTTTTTGAACATTTTGCATACTCTTCCAGATGAGACTTCTTCATTCACTCATCACTCACCCACCCCTAGGGAAATGTCACTGTTATGGAGAGGAAATTCTGTACTTATAGTACTTCTAGGGACTGTATAAAAGCTTACTGGCTGTTAGAAATGCTTCACCTGACTTATACTGCTGACACATTTGTATTTTCCAGGGTCATCAGATCATTGGTGTGCGGACATCCTGTGATGAACAGGAGCAAGAAACAAGGTCTTGCTTTGCCATTTACAAATGATGAGCATCCATTATATAGCAAAGTTCAACTGAGTAGTCCCTAAGGGAATGACCTTACTCTTGGTATTATTAGATTTCTTCTTATTACTATCATTCCAGTTCACAAGGTCACACAGTGCTTCTTCATGAGTAGCACAGTTCTGTATTGACAGTGACTCCCAACTACTATCATCAAGTTTCATGAGCACATCTCTATCAAATTCATTACTGAAAATATTATTTAATACTTTATATAAGTATATTTGTAGCTATCCTTTATTATAAATAAGTGAAACAATTCAATAGTATTTTTCCAAGACTGATCCTTGAGGGACTAGCAATTCACTTTCATCCAACATGTGGTTATCTCCTTTTCTAGCTGTTTTCTATCATTCCTTGCAGTGTTTTGTTCTAACTCCTAGATCAATTTATCCTTTTCTGTGTATCATCATAGGAAGTACTTTACCTAGCTTCAGTTAGATGGGATTTATATCACTTCTTTGTCTCGATAGTTATTTTATCAAAGAAATGTAAGAAAACATTCTTGAATTGTGTACCTTGGACAAAAATCTGTCCTTCTATTGTTGTGTCTTTAATTATTTGTTCTTAGGAAAGTGTCTGAAAGCCTTGCTTGTTATTGAACCTAACTAATGGATCTCTGGGTACCTATTTCACTCACTCCCTTCCTCCCCAGCCACCTTAAGCATGGACACAGAATTTATGAGGCTAGTATTAGTCATACGAGAGAACTGTTCTTAAATGTATTTTAGAAGATCAACAACCATCTTATTGTACAAGAACAAAAAATATCAGAAATTGCTGAAGAGCATGTTAATGCTCTTTGTATTACACTGCATGATGAAATTGGCCTAACAACAAACACAGACACTGCGAAGTGGCATCAGCAATTTTCATCCTATCTTTACATGCATTATCAGGTTAGTGCATCAGTGTTTAAGCCTTGCTTGAATCTGTAGTGAGTAGACTGTAACGCGTAGGAAAACATCATTAAAAAAACTTAGGATCTGATTAACTGAAGTGGGCTTTTTAATCTCTTGAAGAGATCAACAGAATCTGAAAATTCATAGAGATTCAAGGAAAGTTTTAGAAGAGTATGAGGCTTCCTTCTGCGTAACCAAAATTGAAACACTGTAAGGACACCAGAACTGGGGTAGATCCAGTGCATGGAAATCTTATTCCTAAAATCTAAAAGCCTGGCCAGTCTCAAACAGTAGGACAACATGGAAAATATGAACTTTAAAAAGTCAAGCTGCTGATTGCTTTGTTGCTTATGGGTACTGCCAGCTTTGTGGTGCAAATAAATCCAAATTTGACAGCCATACAGCTTGTCAGGAACACAAATGTGCTGGTAAATAAATCCTGTTGAAAAGTTTACAAAGAGTTCCATCAAAACAAGCCAACCTGTCAGATGTCTTCATTATTTTCAGGACCCTTCTGGTGTAAAAGATGAGCAAAGGACTGACTCTTAAGACACTGTGCTGTATTTGATGATATTCTTTTCAGAACTTTTCAGTAATCCAGGATGAAACAAAGCTATAGCTGAGCATTTATTAACAATTTAGCCCACTGGTGAAAAACCTCTAGAGAAGAAGATCATGAATGTTAACATATTCTGTATTCTGGAATAAAAATGGTCAAACTCATCAGCTTTTATTCAACCTCTAAGCAGGATATCCCCACTTAGTCCTTGCCACAAGTTATTAACATGGCTTTTCTTTCAGTTGTTTAAGCCATGTTTAGAACAACCTATTTGTAGAAAGCAGAATTTAAGTTTGGTTAATTCCATCAAATCCTTGCACTGACCACATCTATGAAAACTGGTTACCTAAAGAAATTAAACACCGACGTTCTTTACCTTCTCCCTACATATGTCGCTGCCTCACAGAAAGCTGTCAAACATCGTAAGTCATTATTTTATCCATTACCATAACCAAGGAACTGATGATAAGTATGACCATCTCTGTATCTATTCTGATTACCAGTTCAACCTCACAGGAACATTCTAAGGCAGAGTAGCTTAAAGCAGCTACAGATGTATTTTACTTGTGTAATCAAGAATTGATGTTACAGTGAAACAGCACATAGTGAGTGTCTTTGGCATTAGATTAGTCTGTAACAATTATCAAAGGTACCATCTTAGCTATAAATAGTACCTGGAGAATACCAAATAAATGGCAGAAGTCTATATAAATATAATTTGGGAATGAACCATCATTACCAAAGAGAGTGGTGAGTACACCCTCAGGCTGTCAACACAGGCATTGATTCCCTGACAGCAGACTATTGCTTGTCTGGTGTAACAGCGCTATTACAAGGCTAATGGTGCTTTGAAGGAGATAAATAGGGCACTAAACTCTTCTCTAGTTCCTGACTCCCAGAACTGTTGAATACGCTACAAGCAACTACAAGGTGTGAAGTATATGTAGTACAGAAATACCTGAAAATTACTGACAGTAAGGGTTTCCCAAAGACATAAACATTGCATCACTTCATGACCTAATGTCTAATAAATGGTACTAGTACATGCCCAAATCTTTCGGCAGAAAACAAAAATGACATTAAAACTGGCAATCTGTCGTATTGTTGTTGAATAACTTACTGTTGACTCCCCTTAGCTGAAAACTGGTCACCCTGCCTAAGCATCTGAGAAACTCCCAGAAGAGGCAGATTACTTTTATATAAATGGAAAAATTAGTTATCTTTTTTTTTTTTTTTTTTTCTGTAAATCACAACCATGTTCTGATTGTCATTACTTTCGGACTATCAATCATAATCTTAAAGACTGTAGAGTATACTCTTATGTTGGAGACATAAAAGGAGCTCTCTAGGCTTCCCTGGGCTCTGCTGAATGGTTTGAACATTTTGGTATGAATTTATAATCTCTTGTTGCTATTTGAAATGCTATACAAGATAAAGGTATAGATCTAGAGCTAGAGAAAGAGAAAAAGAGAGATAAAGAAAAAGAAAGAAAAAGGGAAAGAAATGAATGAAAAAAGAAATGTTTATTAGTGTTTGGAACTACTTCCAGCTTACATCTTAAAAGTTGTATAAATATAGGAAAAGATCTCAAGAGGTCTTCTAATTCATCCCTGCTGAGACAGGATTCAATACCACTCATTGGAGGCTGATAAGTGACTGCGTAATGTGTCCATTAAGGCTTCAGGTGAAGAGGAGTCAGAACTGGCTCTTCTGATGATGAACTAACCTTGCAAGTAGAACGCTTTTCCTATTATCTAAGTTGAAACACCATGTGAAGATTCAGAGGTTTATTTCTTGTCTAACCTACCATGGACAGAGAGAACAATTTATCACCATCTTCCTTATAACAGCTTTTTACATGTTTGAAGACTGTGACTGTGTTTCAACTACACTGACTGTTTGCTGACAAAACAAAAGGCTGATTCCTTCACCCTTTCCTTACAGGTCACATTTCCTAAACATTTTAGCATTCTTTCTTTCCCAGTAGATATGTTTACCACATTTCCTGGCTGTGTCCAGATTGTCTGCCTCTTTCTTAGCGTGGGGCCCAGAAGAGGACACAGTCTAACAGCACTTAGTAGAATAATTACATTTCTTCTTATATAAGGTGCTTTCTGAATGCTGCGGAGATTGAGACCTTTTTTTGCAATGACAAGTCATTGTCAACTGATTGGGTTTATGGTCCTTTATGATTCTGCTGACAGATTTATTAACAGTTTTTGCTACAGAAGCCAGTTCTTTCCAAAGTGTAGACTGAAAGATCATCCTCCTCCCAGACCTTTTATTATTATTACTATTATTTTTTAATATCCTCTGAATGAATAATTTAAGGGTTTGGCCTAAACTAGATGAAGAGAAACATGACACACATTGTTATCTAGATTACTTATTTTACAGATATTTATCAAAGAGAAACCAGCTGTGCCTGTGGAAAAGGTTTGCATAATATATTGGTGTTTCAAAGGAACAACATTTGTGGCATTTTCTAGAGTACTGTGAGGTTAATCCATTAACTAAGAATCCATTAACTAACATTAACTGTAATCTTTATGTAGTACTTTCTGATATGTGATTTACCGATCATTTTATTGTTTCCAGTCTAAATGTAGTAGAGAATTTTTACCACACTTACAAATCTGTGTTCAATAGGGAATGCTGTATGAATATAAACTTTTCTATTTCAAACTTTAAAGTAGTTACATATAAATATTAAACTTCCTAATAATTTCAGATATAAATTACTTAAGTGCAGGCAATGGGTAGAAAAGATTCTTGCTATAATATTACAGCTGCTGTTACTAGCATCAGCCTTTTACAGAAGTGGAATAATTATGCCTCTTAAAATAGTCATTTTCTGTAAATTACACTGGTTACAGATAAATCCCAGGTTGTGAAAGGGCCTTGTACTTGAAATTGTCCAAAACAATGGAAGTATAACTCAGTCCATCCTGTAGGTGTTTATAAAAATAGACAAAAAAATGAAGACAGGAGGACTGAATTAGTCTAGATATAAAGGTTTATTCCTTTGATAAAAAGACTATTTTGAGATCAAGTCTGCTCAGTAAAAGAGGCATAGGACTGTCAGTCATGATAAGATATTGTTGTGACAGAAATAAGGTCTAAGTCATTAACAATATAATGAAAGAATGGCCTTTTTTCCCATCATCCCCTTTTGGGGCTTGTGTTACAACACTGATACCATGAGATTTGGACTGAAGGGAGCAATGTTTATCTTTATGACTGTTAATATTATTGTCTTCAGAGTTATCAGGCCACAGTGCTGGTACCAGGTTTTCATTATCCTGAAGGAGAGGAAGGCACCCATCACTATCTTGCTCATCACACTGGAAATGGGAGCCTCAGTTCATAGAATCACGGAATCAGCTAGGTTGGAAAAGACCCTTAAGATCATCACGTCCAGCCATCAACCTGGCCTACTGAGTCCCATCACTAAACCATGTCCCTTAGTGCTGTGTCCATGTCTCTTAAATCCCTCCAGGGATGGGGACTCCATCACTTCCCTGGGTAGCCCATTCCAATGCTTGAACACCTTCTACATGAAGAAATTTTCCTAATATCCAATCTAAACCTCCCCTGGTACAACTTCAGACCATGTCCTTGCATCCTATCACTTGTCACCTGAGAAAAGAGGCCGACACCCTCCTCACTGCAACCTCCTTTCAGGTAGTTGTAGAGAGCAATGAGGCCTCCCCTCAGCCTTCTCTTCTCCAGTCTAAACAATCCCAATTCCCTCGGCCACTCCTCATATATATTGTTTTCTAGTCCTTTCAACAGGACTAGCTGCACATGTTCAAGCAACTCAATACCTTTCTTGTAGCGAGGGTCTCAAAACTGAACACAATATTCAAGGTACAGTCTCACCATATTTGAGGTGTGGTTTCTTCAGCCCTGTCTTCCTTCTCACTCTCAAAATATCTTTTCTCTCTCTTGCTGTCTGTCTTTTTCTTTTCTTGTATTTTTAAACAATGCCTGAAACTGCCCAAGCTCACAGAAATTTGCTGGCTTTCAGTAGGGCTCATAAGATATTTGCTCTGCCTGTTTTTTTCTCTAGCAAGTATAGGTAATGATCACTCTTAAGAGCAGCAGTTCCTGGCTTTTAGGTTGTGCGTTTTCCATTATTATTATTTTTTTCTTGTTGTGTATAGAATAGCTCAGTTGGAAGGGACCTACAAAGATCATCGAGTCCTGTCATCAGTCCCCAGGGAGCAGACACCAGCACCTCCCTCTGCGCTTCCCCTCCTCAGGGAGCTGTAGGCCGCCATGAGGCCGCCTCTCGGCCTCCTCTTCTCCAGGCTGGACAACCCGAGTGTCCGCAGCCTCCTCATAAGACATGCCTTCCTGCCCAGAACTGCACACAATATTCAAGGTGAGGCAGCACCAATGCTAAATAGACCAGGAGAATCACCTCTTCTCACTGGCTGGCTCTGTTGTGTTCAATGCACCCCAAAATACATTTTGCCCTCTTGGCTGCCAGGACACACTGCTGGCTCATGCTGAGCCTGCTGTCGACCAGCATCCCCAGATCCCTTTCTGCTGAGCTGCTCCCCAGCCACTCGTCTCCCAGTCTGTGCCTGCGTCCAGCACTGCTCCATCCCAGGTGCAGCCCCTGGCATTTTCCTTTGTTGAATTTTATGCCATTGATGATTGCCCAATCCTCCAATCTATCTACATCCCTCTGCAGGAAAAAAGGCCTGGGTTCTATTAATAATTTCTGCATCTCAGCTGGAACTTTCTGCTTATCCTAAAGCAATTTCTATTTTTACATAACATAAAATTTTGGACAAAGGATGCTGAGACAGGCTTACATACACAAAACTTTATTATGGGATCCATGGCTGATAGCAGACATCAGTTCTTACAGTGAAAGTTACAGTGCAGTCAGTGATGATGATGAAGATAACATGGTGAATTTTCACCATGCTTTTTCTCTAGTACTATACACTTTGCTAGGGAACTGCTCACACTTCCAATTGGACTAACCCTCTAATATAAACTGAAACCTGCAAAATAAGGGGGTTAGAAAAGTGAGAGAAAGAAGAGGTGAGTCTCATGCATCAGCTCACATGAGAAATAACAAAAGTACTGGGTTTTGCAGATGCAACACTATTAGAATAGCAACTTGAGAACAACAGCATGAGAAGAAGGGAAGATCACTGCCATGGAGCCCTTAGATAAACCCTGCCAGAACTGCACAGCTGCAAGGGAAAGGCAGGGGACAGAACTGCAAATGCTTCCCTTTGCTTTACTGTACATAAAGCACTGTGCAACAAAAAGTTTTCCAGGTATGCTTTCTCTGCAGCTTGGTGGAATGGAAGGAAGGGTATTTAGGATATGTGCCTTACCTGCTAATTTGATTTTTAAATAGTAGACTCATAAAAGAAAAGCATTTGTTTGTAAACCTTGTTAAACAAGTTTTAAAAGGATTTCAAAGTTATTTACTTAAGTTCTCCTTCTTTACACTGGAGCCAGACCAAGCATCTTCAGGATGTATTCTACCTTGTTAGTTTTTCTGAGTCTTTCTAACTTCTAGATCCCCAGTATTTCTCTACATGTCTAGTTGGTTGTCCCCTCAAATCTAATCCAATTTGCTGCATAGAAATTAATTACACCCAGTCCTACAGAAGAATCAATTATTGACTGCCATCCTCCTTTTACCAGGCTTCTATATCTTTGAAGGTTGTTGCAAGCCTTCTTATTTCTGCAGCTTCTTCTTATTTCAAGTCCTTCAATCTCTGTCTCTGGTTTGTAACTGTTGTGGTTTAGCCCCAGCAGGCAGCTCAGCACCACACAGCTGCTTGCTCACTCTCCCCAGGTGGGATGGGGGAGAGAATTGGAAAGGTAAAAGTGCGAGAACTCATGGGCTGAGACAAAGATGGTTTAACAGGTAAAGCAAAAGCTGCACGTGAAAGCACAGCAAACCAAGGAATTCATTCGCTGCTTCCCATCAGCAGGCAGGTGTTCAGCCACCTCCAGGAAAGCAGGGCTCATCACGTGTAATGGTTTCTTGGGAAGACAAACGCCATCACTCCGAATGTCCCCCCCTTCCTCCTCCTTTACCCCAGCTTTATTGCTGAGCATGCCACCACATGGTATGGGACATCCCTTTGGTCAGCCTGGGTCAGCTGTCCTGGCTGTGTCCCCTCCCAGCTCCTGGTGCACCCCCAGCCCCTCGCTGGCAGGGCAGCACAAGAAGCTGAAAAGGCCTTGTCTCTGTGTGAGCACTGCTCTGCAACAACTAAACATTGGTGTGTTATCATCACTATTTTCATCCTAAATCCAAAATATAGCATTGTGTGAGTCCCTGTGAAGAAAATGAACTCTATCCCAACCAAAACCATGACAATAACCCCCATTGTTCTTACTAATCTTTTTGGATTCTTTCCAGTTTTTATTTCCATCTCTTTAAGAGTAAGTCCCCCATCTGAATACAGCAGTTCATCTCATGCCTCACCCCAAACCTGTCTTTTACATTGGAAATTCCTGCTGATACTGCTTATGTATTTGTCTTGCTGCTTTTTGAGCAGCTTTCATTTATGAGGATACTTTTCAAGACTAATCTTGTCTTTCTGACCTCTCTCAGCTCACTATAGTTCATCTACAGTACTGGCATGCACATTCTTTCAAGTTGTTAGTGAAAATACCAATAATGCTAATACCAATACCAGCCAGACTCAGTTGCCTGAGGACTCACCAAGAGACCTCACTCTTCAATTCAGTAGTGAACTAGTCCTCATTGAATATAGTTTTCACTTAAATGCATACTTATTCAGACCTTGTTTTCTCAGTTTGCTCTTAAGATTATTTATGGTACAATGTCCAAGGTTTTACTAAACTCCAGATGTTTCACAACTCCCATTCCCCCACTTCCACTGGGCCACCAAATGAAGTTCAGTTGGACCTGATTTTTTTCTTGACAAATACATTATCTGCTTTATATGTGCTAAGTGTTTATAAATGTATGGCTTAATAATTTTAATGCAATATTATTGTAAGAATCAGTGTTAGGTTAACTCACCTATAATTCCATGGATCTTCTCCCTTCTCTCTTGTTTGTACAGATAGGTATAGTGATACCTAATTTGCAGTCCTCTGGGAGCACTCCCACTTTTCTTGCATTTTTAGAGATAATTATTAATGACTCAGAGATTACATTGGCTATATTCTTAAGTAGTCTAGGGTGAATTTCATCAATTCCTGCTGACTCATGTGCACCTAATTTATCTTAGCATTCATTAACCTGTTCTTCCTTTGGTTTGTACTACTGGCACCTCATTAAATTAGTTTAGTTAAATGTCTGTTCATAATTAATCTTTTTTTTTTTTGGTGAAGATTGAAGACAAAAGGTCTATGATGCTCTTTGTCATATCCTTGTTTCTATTACTGTTATGATTTCTGTTAGATTTTCAAGGCATTAAAAGGCCTCTGAAACAGCTGATGCAGCTATAAGTTTTATACTGTATTTCTCTCTTCCCTCTAGGATAATGATTCTATTCTGCCTTTTTTACAGCCTTTTTCAGAGATAAATGAAAATAATTATATTTTGAAGCTGGTCCACAAATACAACTTTTAGAACTGTTTCCTTTCTAGAAGGCAATACTTCAGCTGTGCTTTTACTTCTTAATTTTTTTTTTTTTAAGTGTTATAGTTGCAATACTAAGCAGGCTGAAGTATTGCTACTGGATTTCTTAGTGTTAATACTATATGAGATAATCATATGAACAACAGACACTCAGTGATCCCATCTATGTTGTGAAATGAACACAGCTCACTTGCAATTTAATGTGAATTACAATTTTGGGGATTTTTTCCTATTGAAAGTTTCAATTTTTCTCGGCAAAAATTTGAATGCTGGAAAAAAAAGTTTTAGCAAAATAATTTAGTGATAAAATACTACTGTGTTATCTTGTGCTCCCTGTCTCTGTGGTAGGTTGGTGTCTCTGGCTTGGCTTCATCTCTCGTGATACTTGCAGTTCCAGTTCACTGCCATGAGAGCTATAGAATATGCTTACAATTATAAAAAATGAAGAAATCAGTAAATCAAGTTACACATAAAGTTCACTCTTAGGAAAAAAGGAGGCATGTTTTAAATAAAATCTCACTTTTCTAATTAACACAGGGTTAGCTGGAGTCAGTTAACCACCTCTAACACTGGTGCTGGTTGCTCATCCTCTGGCCTCCCTGTGCAGAGATATATAGCTGTGCTGCTGGGTTTGCTTGGGGTGCTTCTCTGTCCCCTGAAACAAGACAGCCCTTCAGTCTGAAGGGGAAGATGAGATAGATTTGTAATGCTATACATTGTGATGGTCTGTGACATCCCACTGATTACTTATTTGATAATCTTCATTCTGACATATCAAGCAATGCTGAAGTGGCCTTTGAAGATCTCTGGAACGCTGTGCTGGACAACACTCTACAGGGGAAGAATAGTCATATTTGTTGTCATTTTCCAGCAGGATTCGTTTTGTTGAGGACACAAAACAAAGCGTCTCTGTCACTGGGTAAGCAATACTTTCATATGACAGTGGAGGAGGGAAAGTCAGAGGTGGCTGATCTTTCCCAGGGCCCATAATTTGTACCACTGTCTATCAATAAAATAGTTCAGCACTTTTATTAGACTTTCTGATGAATGGGCTTAGGATCACTGAAGGCCATACTTTGATCAAGCTGACAAGTAAAACAATAGGAATTGTTGGGGATGGGAGGAGGAGGACACACATGGTCCCATGGAAGAAAATAAATAGGAAAAACGTCCTTTCTCCAGTCTGAATGATACCCTTGTATCATTCAAAGCAGAGACATTGATTGAAATTAATCAAATTTCTTTTGGTAATCATGAATGTTTCCCAGATATAGCTAATTATTATGGATGGTTTAGGTTTACAGTAAAAGCTTCATTTCCATACAGTTCTTCCCCTTCTCTTTCCTCTTCCATGTAATGATGTTAGAAAACTATAACCTGATATGACTGCTATTTTCATAACAGATTATTATGGCAACATATATGGATTAATGGGAGTTTTGACTGAATAAGAATTGCAGCAATTGGCCCTTGAGATTTCATTAAATGGAGTCAGAAAAGGGGGAACTAATTACAAAAGAGGAAAGATTTCCGTACTTTTAAACATGTATGTTGTTGGGAATTGTGTCTCTATTTTAATACAAAAATCAATACCATAGCAACAAAATGATCAAAGAAAGCAAAATACAATCAGAGTACCTGTGCAAAAAACTATTTCAGAAATAGCCTGCCTTTGTTCAGTATGATACAAAATGTTTCACGCCAGCGTAAAATGTGTTTAGAAATACAGGGACAAATTGCTTCCCCCACAGAAAAATTATTGGATATAAGTTTTATTTCTTGGAAAAACATCTGTTTTGTTTAGAACAGGTGAACAGAGAGGTGGTTTTCACTGGAGCCTAGTGATTTTAGTTGCCTCAACTTTTGACTAAGTGGAAGTTGGTAAAGAAGTTGGTTTTCTGTAGGTGTAACGATAAGCTTTTCTGAAAAAGCAATCCCTTTGAGGGAATGTCCAGCTTGACGTCTAAAAATTGACATTTTTGCTACTGAACCCTCTTTGTTGCCACAGATAGTTGCCTATTTTGGATCAGATCTCCATGTTTTCTTTGTTTCCAGAAGGGTAAAATAGTCCTTTCTTGCCTCCTTTAGAGTATTGTGAGGGACTTATGATGATTGTTTCAATCCAAGAGCAGTGGGGCCCATACATGTAACAAAAAGGTGGAAGAGCTGTGTAAATGGTTTCAGATCTGGACCTGTGAAAATATGAGAGTTCTTCTTTTGCATGCACAGAGACTACCCTAAGCAATTTCAGCTTGAGTTAATGATGAGGGCATGTCACTTTGAAAGAGTAAAACTAAAGAATTAGAAGAAAAAATGTCTTTTTCTTCCCCACCCTTATAGAGTACTGTAAGGAGTTCAGTGATGTCTGGGTACATCTAGCATTGATTTTGTGTTCACTGTCATGTTCTGTCCATTTAAAGTAATGTTTCAGCGCTATCCGGGGGGAGCAATGACAAATACAGTAGGTGCCCCAAGTGCCTTGACATTGCCGAACCGTCAAACCGCAGGACCTCACCAATTACACGGCTGCTTTTCCTTGGCAGACCTGACTGTTAATTCATGGGTATGAAACTGTCAGCACAGCTTGTGTTGCAGCACTGACACCAGATCTGTTACACAGACAGAGCTTCCCCCAAAGAGCAAACATCATACTTGTGTTTTTTTAAGTGGCACCTTGCGGCATGCCCAGTGCAGGGCTCGAAGGAGAAAACCTGAAGATGGGACAGAGCTAGTAAAAATGCAGAGGATTGACAGAAGCCATCGAGCATATCTTTGTGCAGGAAAAGGGGAAATGAAGAATAATGTTGAGCTGTGTATATTAGATTACCTTGACGTCCACCTTGTTCTTGTGATTGGTCTTGGCAGCCAGCATTATAGTAAGAATTCCTTACTAATTGTTATGCTGTAGAAATAAGTGAGAAAAAGAGGAAAGGAGAGGACTAGAGAAGGCTGGGGAAACTGGAAGATTGGGGGAAGAATGAAGAAGGCCTGGACTAAAGGAGATTTAAGTTGGAAAGTGCTCAGATGAGAGGGTTAGAGACACTTTATGGTGTGCTCTGTAGGGATGCAGAGATCATGGGTTTGTGATGTGGAATCAAAGGGAAATGGGGACACATCAGCAGTATTCATGCAAAAAGAGGTCACTGAAACTTGACAACTGAGAAAGACTGTGAAAAAAAAAAGAAATGAAAGATACAGGAGAAAGATGGGAGGAGAAAGAAAGAGAACAAGAGAAGAACTTAGTGTGAAAAGTGGTGGTGAGTTTTGAAACTTGCCTACAGAGGAAGACTGAGATCCAAGATAGACTTTTCCAACATCCCAAACTGTTAGGCTCTGAGAGAAATCACAGAAAAAATCATTTGGACAAGCTCTATGATACATATTTCTGTATTCCTAAGAAATCACCTGATTCTTTCAAAGTTGTAAGAGACTCCCCAGACCTTCATCCTGAGCTGTAAGCTGTCTAGCTAGCACCAGGTCAGTCCAGAAGAGATGTACTACTGAATCACTTCAGAGGGCCTCAGGAAGAGATAGCAATTATAAAAAAAAAAAAAAATTAAAAAGAAGTGAATAATGAAACATTTTTCCCCTTAATTTAAAAACTTTATTAATAATTAATATATGAAATATGCATTTAATTCTCATTTAATCATTTCTTTTTCATTATGATTTAAAAAATCTTACAACTGTTTCACAAAGATGGACAAAAGGATTCATATGGGGGGACTCGGACTTCACCAGTGTCACCTTGTGTGAGCACAGATGCACACTGGGATGATCTGCTGGCTCAGTCACACTGTCAGACTTGCTGGTGGTTCAGCAAAGTGCTAGTTTCTGGACCAGAGATCTTGCTGGATGCGCACAGACCCCATTAGCAGGAATTTTTGATCCCAATCCTTTTCTGCAGAGATTTGCACATGCACACAACTACCCAAGCACCACATTGCTGGGCACAGGGTCTCTGCGGTGCTATAGACTTCAGTGAGAAAGCTCAGGCAGTTCATCCTGAAGTGAATTCACTCTGTGTAGTAGGGTGCTGGGGAAGGTGGCAGCATGGGTTACACGACCCTGCAGTTATGTGTTGCAGCCAAGGCAGCTGCCTTGCAGTTAGCTGTAAAAAGCCCGCATGCATGACAAACGCCAAGCAGTCTGTTCATCAGTTCTATTACTTTGGAACTTATTTCTTCTGCTGCTTTTGGATGTTTCACCAGGCTAATGTTTTCTAGGCAGGAGCCATCTCAGGTTTTTAATGGTCTTGTTCACCCCTCTGCACAATGCTTTGTTCCCAAAGTTCTTTGCATCAGAAAAAAAAAAAAAAAAAAAAAAGTGGAAGTCTTTATATGTAAGGAAGGAGCCAGGAAGGATTTTGAATGACATACTGAGCATTGTCAAAATCTTGGCTTTTTGGCCTGACAGTCTTCCAGAGCTTCTGGAGGCAGTTTCACTACTGCCTTGAGCTGATCCAAGTCTGACTGGCACCCAGAAAGATTGTCTTGCCCTCCACATATGACAGTGTGATCTTCTCCATCTCCTTCTTTATGCCAGCTCCAGCTCTGCTTTGACAGGGTGATAAGTCTGTACAAGGATCTGACCCAAATTTAAATCAGATTTATTTTTTTTTCTATAGGGTTATCGTACAGCCAGATCAGCTCCTTTGCTACCAGTTGTAGGGTCTCATGGCCACCACTGCTGGCTTTCAGGAAGAGGACGGAGCATGGTATGCACATCCACCAGTGTGAAAGTATGGACAAGTGTTAAGCCACACCCGCAGACAACAACTTTGTCTTTGAGGGATGCTGGATACTGTGAAACAAACCCTTCCAGAACAGCTGCTTGTACGAATGCTGTAACCCAGTTTCATCACATGTAACTTCAGGCCTTACTGAGGCACTTAAGATACAAGTGCTCTCTACAGCTAACGGAAAAACGTTTCTCCAGGGAGTCTTGTACCAGGACTGGGCTTGACATAGGAATGCTTTCTCTCTCTCCTGTTAACTGTCTAGGAAGCCTAACATTACTGGTCTTCTTAGATACTCAAGGTAAGGCCATATGAGAATCTCTGAAAATAAATGAAAGATTTACTCTCCTTTAGGAAGAAAGAGTGACTTGAAAGCGACTTGATGAAGCAGACAGAGGAGAAGGAACTGACTCTAGTTCATGATCTCAATCCAGTGGTGGTCAGAGAACAAAAAATATCTTAAAGTTCACAAGGATATTTTAGGACAGTTTATTCTGCAGTAGATATTCTGGACAATTTCCCTGTGTTGACAAACCCTAAATGATACCTTTCTCTCAGTCAGAGATAAACCAAAATAGCTGGCATTCCTAGTAGGAAAATATAGGTTATATTTTCAGAATGGAGAACAGACATAGCTGTAAGGCTCCCATTTATCAGTGGGAAACACATATGCACTTATTGGAAAATACTCTTTAGAGAGTTTGAAAACTTCTTCTCTGCAATAGTAAATTCCTACCCTGCAAAGCTGAGTGCAGCTCTGTCCTGCCTACACACCTGCCCTTGTTTCTTATTGTAAACCATCCATCACTATGCTCTAGCAGGGCTACCCAGGTAAACTCAACCTTGTACCTTGGAAGTCAGGCAGGGTTCTCCTTGGGTCTTGTTTCGCTGTTGGCAATATGGATTCTGTCTTCAGCTGTACTCAACTTGTTTTCTTCATGGGAGTTGCAAGGTATAACTGCAGGCAGAATCTGACTTTGTAATTGCAGCATAAATTCTGTTTATGTTGCACAAAATGGAGCAGGAATCAGAGTCATCTCTCTTAACTGCATTGGAGCAGCAGGATAACAGGAACAAAAAGTGATAAAAAAATTTTAGTTACTGAAGTAAGCAGATGACTCCAACTGTATTCAGCAAGTAGAACTTCTCGGTAAGAAATTGCCATATTTGCATGCTTGCTTTTTGAGGCAGAAACACTTAATTTTTTTCCACTTAGAAAGAGTTTCTCAAATGCCATTTAAATTGTATGGAGGGCTCTATGATGTTGAGTTGCAATAAAGAATATACAGTTTGCTATCATCAGTCCCTAATGGGAAAAGTAATGAAAGAAGTTAATTGCTTCTTCAGAGGACTGACAGATTTGGAATCTTTTTTAATGCACATACACACACCACTCACCTGTGTTGCAGCCAGCCTTTGGCTTTCCAGGTAGGTAGGAAAACACAGTATATTTATTAGTTAATATTCTTGTAAGTCAAACACAGCAGAGAGTGCATGTCTTTGAGCAGGTACACCTGGCAGTGAACTCTTTTCTCCCCCCTGCTTTTGTGATGAATGTGCTATTGCCTGAGCTGACACGAATTCTTCTGGCATGTTGGCTGCCTCTAAGGGCACACAGCATTGCAAAGGGCATTTAAAAGCCCTGCAAGTTAAACCAGCAGAATCATACAAGCTTCTGACTGTTTGTGCAGTTGAATTGTCTGGTTGATAGCTGCTTAGGCTGGCAAATAGTAACAGTGTGTGCCAGTTCACTTCCATTTTCATTTCAGTTCTGTACCAATGTGTCTGTGGGCTTCAGTGGAGTCGCTGCTCATTTACACTTGCCAGAGATCAGAATTAGGACTGCCATTCCAGACAACCTTAAAAGAGCGATGGCTTAAGCCTAAATGTCTGGCAATGTGATATAGACCCTTTCTATACTAGTTCATTTGTTTGAGTCAAAGTTGCTAATGGCAGAAAGTCACTGCCATTTGATAACTGTTCATTAGTTGCCTTTAAATTAGACAACAGTTTCAGCTGTTTTCTGCCCTGTTTGAGCTGAAAAGCTGACTCTTCTTGGGGAATGGCATTGTGTTGTGAGTTGCATATTGTGAAAGCAGCAAAGTTATTAGATCAACACTGAGGAAAGCCTAGACTGAATTACTCCTTCTGCCTCATACATGGAACTTCCCAGGTGCTAAACCTCCCTGCCAGGGTTCCCACCGGTCCTTCTGGATGGAGGAGATAAGCCCACGCCATCCATCAGTCTGTCAGGACAGCAGGACTTCTGTGACAGTGACCCTTCACTCCTGAGCCTCTTCTCCAAACTTTTGGGCAGACAGGTGCTTGGCTGTGAGTAGGGACGGACTTGAGAAGGACGACAAAGAAAATATCTAGGCTGTCTTCTAATTCCCCAAATGCAACAGTGATCAGCCTTAGGGCTACCTAATTTTCCCAGGATGCATCTTTAGTTAAGCACTTGGATAAACTTGCTGATGCTAAATGTACGGAGCTTTCAATTCCAGAATGTATAATATATTTACTGAAATTGGAAGATACTCAGCTTTCTCAGGAATAGTAAGGGTTATAAATTTTTTTTTTTTTTGGACTCTCCAGCTAAATGGTAAATAAATAGGAATTTAAATACATATGCTTTCAAAGAGCCTTGCAGAATTTTGTTGTTGCATTATCTGTTGGCCTTCAATACCATTACATCTGATCTTGTGGTGAAAAGTGCTCTCTGCAAATATCATAAATAAAAGTCAGAAAACAAATGGTAGGAAAACAGATTCCAACATATAAGTAATGCGGAGATGTCAACAAAATTCATACTTTTTATTTTTGAATGCATACATATATGCATTTATACATGAATGTGCATAAATAAATGTAATATTTTGAATATATCAGAATCCATGAATACTTATAGGTCTGTTAAAGGAATGTATGCTAGATAACATACAACTCCACCTGATATAGAGAGCTTACGTGGGCTTCTGGATTATTAAAACTCCAGACAAGAACTATTATTAGGATTTTGTTGGATTTTGGGTAACACATTGGCCTTGAATTCTGTGCTCAGTTAATAGAAACCAGCAGTTCTGTTGGCTTCAATATTTTATGCCACTTCAGGGTATGTTCCTTTAAGTATTTTTACAAATTTTTACAGGCTGGCAATACTTTTTTTTTTTCTCTTCTGCATGTTAAGCATGAGGGTTTTACCATTCTTTTGCACATTCTTCCAACAGTAGCCAGAAAGAAACAGTCTTGTTTGAACTTGTTGATAAATCAAATGAAGGAATGTGTTTTTGATTTTGTTTTTAATGTAAAAAATAGTATACCTGAATTCTTTACTGAGCATAATCAGAAATGATTTTTCAACAATTAGACCTGAAATATTTCTCATCCCTCAACAAAATGGGAGAATTCCACTCAGTGTTTTATTCATTTTCCCTTCAAGTTGATTTAGAGAGCTTTTCTTGAAGAATACTCTAGCAGATTTTTTGATCTCCTCATAAAACTAACTAAAGAGAAGAAAGAGTAATGAAATAATTCATACCTAATCCTTAGAAAATCTGTTTAAAATGAGTATTTTTTGGACAAGAAACGGATTTTCGTTAAGCTTTAAAAAAAAGAAAAAAAGAAAAAGAAACATTTGGGGTGGACTTTAAACTAAAAAAGAGTACTTTCTCCCCCAGATTAGCTGCCTGAAGGTGTTATTAACATATGAGGTCAGGAGACTATAGCAGGCAATTTAGCTTTGCAATTAGTATGAATACTAACCACTTATAATTAGAGCTGGTAAGATTTTTTGGACAGAAAATGCTGATAAAATAATGCCAAATAAATAAAAACTTGTTTAAGGAATGCAACAATTTTGTACACATATTCAACAGAAAATTATTAGACCAAAATGTTTTGTTGAAATCGGATGTTAAGCTTTTACTTGGCCATCATGACATTTTTTGTAATAAAATTCATCACTTGATATATTTGTAGCTTTGCTTTCTGCACCTGCAATATGCATGGTAGAAAGGTATATGGATAGGATAAAGATATGAAGTATGTTGTGTGGATTATTTTTGAAAGAAGTTTAAAAACCTTCCTGTGACTCACTATCTTCTTGCTTCAGTCTCTAGTGTTTATTTTTCCTCAACAGTTGCCTCTTAAACTGGTAAACATTTGGGAAGAAAGCTCTTCTCTTTCACAGGCAAATAGCAAAATTAATTTTGCTCAAGATATGTGTTGGATATAGAAGAAAGTAAACCTGAAAGTAAAATAAAACTTAGATGAACTTCTCTCTTTTTTTTTTTCTTTTGGGAGAAACAAATTACTCTCCTATGGTTGAAACCATTATTTAAAAAAAAAAAAAAAAAGAGAGAAAAAGAGGTAAAATAATTTAAAACTGGAATCCTTTTTATACCTGAAAAATTAGTATCTTTTCAAAATTATAGAAGATAAAATCTAATAAAATATGCTGCTGTCTTTATCCTAGAATATGATGTCCATTAAGCATTCAAAATACTATTAGACATCAAAAAATATTAAAATCATTTACAAAATCAGTATTACTCTTATGCAAGAAAGGAAGAGAGAAATGTTATGCTGAACATTAGATGTATGATATGTAGATAATTCTACTCAATATATCAACAGCTTAAATGTTGTCTACTATAGACACTAGATAGCAATTGAACTAAAGAGTTCATTTCAGGAGGTTTTCAGGTTTTCTTCTGAATTATCAAGCATACATGCATTTTTGCTGGATAAAGATAAAGATGTCACAGGATAAAGTCTGTTCTGAATGGGTTGAAATGTCCCTAGCCCTCTGTTGTATTATCAATAGGGTAAGGTAGAAGAAGACCCTTGTTAAGAAGGCCTTATGTGGCAAGGTTTTGGTAGCAGGGAAGCTGCAGGGGTGGCCTCTGTGAGCAGAGCCCAGGAGCTGCCCCAGGTCAGACAAGAGCCAGCTCCAAAAGGGACCCGCCACTGGCCAGAGCCCAGCTG
>VXAA01003688.1:192220-210664 GCA_013399115.1 Anseranas semipalmata | reverse complement strand
TTAGGGACTGACCGCAGCCCCCATTCCCCGTGCCCCTGCACTGCTCGGGGGGAGTAGGTAGGAGATGGTGGGTGGGGGAAGGTGGTTTTAGTTTGCTTGTAGTTGTCACTGCTTTAGTCTGCTAGTGATAGGCAATAAATTATATTAATCTCCCTATGCTGAGTCTGTTCTGCCCATGATGGTAATTGTTAAGGGATCTCCCTGTCCTTATTTCAACGGTTAAGCCTTTTTCATCGTATTTTCTCCCCCTTTTCCTTTGAGGAGGGAAAGTGAAAGAGCAGTGTGGCGGAGTTTAGCTAGCTGTCAGTGTGAAACCACCACAACCCTGCAAGGCCTCCCTCGAGCCATGTGGAGATCTAAGAGAATATCAACTGTGGAAAGTGGTGCTCTGACTGCTGTCTTTAACCCTTTTCCCAACATCCCACACGGAGGTTAGGTGGGTTACATGTGCATTTTGGGTTGTGGTAGTCCCATATAAGGCTCTAGCCTAAAAATTCTACTAGTTTCTGTGGTAGGAGCTGCATGTGGGAGTTGTCTATCCTTTGCTGCTCATCAGTCCAAACTTCTAAACTCTCGAAAGTGTCTTCAAATATGCTTACTTTTTCCCTTTGCAAGGTATAAAATGGATGTTACATAAGTTGGAGGTGCAGTGCTAAATTCATCTCTGTTTTTCTGCTCATTTTCTAAGCCCCAATTCAGTAAAGCAACTAACATTGTTTCTGGATTTCAGCCATGTAAGGTGTCATTTAAACACTTTATTAGTCTTAGCATCTGCTTAAGTCCCGTTGACTTCAAGCTGAAATCCTAAACACATAATTAAATACTTTTCTGATTAGTGATGTTTCTATGCTTCTGGGCTTAAAAGCAACTGGTTTTGGGCACAAGGGTTAAGATGGGCTAAGATAAAGCCAGGAAAAAAAAAAAGAAGCAGTGGGTATCTGAGAAATTCAGTACTACTCTTTAAAGGGAGATTGAGAAGCAGTGTTTTTATTGCCAAGGCTAAACGGCAAGCTTGTAATATAAAAGCTGTGATTCCAAAAAAATGCTCATATTTTTCCTAAAAATTCTCATTCCTATTATATGTGTCTTCAGCTTCAAGCATGGTTGCAAATTCTTAGGAGGGAAAGTGCAGGCATGTAGCTAGATACCCAACACCAATAATCAATCATGACTACAGCTAAAACCTGGCAGCTAATGCTAATAATATGACAGAGTGGCATTCCTCATATATAATGCTCAATGACTAAAAAATAGGGTCTTGACTGAATTTCCTGTTTCAGATGTGGAAGTTATCCTGGCTAATCTCCAGTTGTCTGTCCAGAAGGGAAGGGTTCTCCCATAGGTCTGGACAGATTTGAGCCAGAGTGGAATCTCTGAACATCTAGGGAGAACACAGGTACTCTCCAGACCACCTCTTCTCTGGCTTCTGCTGAAGACAAAATAACAGACTAGATGGACCATTCTTCTGACCATAGCCTTTAAACCTTATAGCCAGTATGCTGCTTAGAATCCTTTGTGGGTCAGCTGAGTTGAGCACAAGGTGTTCTGGCTAAATTAGTTTGGGATGTATGCCATTATTTTATATTTCTGCAAAGATGGGATGATTTCTGCTCTTGAAGTGCTTATTTCATCCCACTGATTATGATGAAACACATCTGACTCGCTTTACCTAACTTTTAAATGGCTGAAGTTGAGTATAAGGATGCTTAATTATGGTTCTCTCTGTTTATCTGTAATAGCAGTCAGGAAGCTGGTTGGAGAGTAAAAGTAGTTTCACAGATGTGAAACCAGCAAAACCTGAAACCAGTCAAGAATCTGGAAGCACCATGTTATTCTTATCAAACTTAGATTGGTTAATTGAATGAGGACATGGGCTCTGTTCCTGGTCCACAAAGTGCATTGCAAATGGCTGTCAATTATTAACAGAGCAAGTATTCATTAAAGCATGTTGAAATTCCACGTGAAGTGTTTTTTGATGGAAAAAAATGGTTTTAAGCTGTATCCATTTTTATGGGAGAGAAGGTAATAGCTATGGAATTTCTTGCACTTTCATTTAGCAAGTTTTTAGGTTGCTATTTTCTAAAAGTAAATATTTTCTGTTGGGCATTCTGAGTGGGAATCATCACAGGAAAAAAAGAAGGAAAACGGCGATTAGCGTAAAGCAAAATATTATGTAGGAGAAGGTTAGGGTGTGGCCCAGATTTTTACCTCTGCACTTTTATTCAGCACATCAGTTGCAAATGTTTGTCATACAAAGTAAAAATAAAAATCCATATAAGTAGAAGCCCTGTGAATTTTACACCAATTACATAACTGAAGTTATTCATGAATCTGCAAGGAAAGTTTTGCATAAGCAAATGACAGATGCAGCTTTCTGAAGTTTTTTTTTTTTTTTAAGTCGTATGGTTTATTTTTGAAAATGTTCTTGGCACTGTAAAATATTTCTAAAGATCATGAAAGGGTTTAAAATAAGAGAATCAGACAGATTTGCTGATATTTTCCCAGTCTAAATTGGGCATTAATCTTGTGATTGGAACCCTATCATCTTATGTACAAACAACAGGTGGTGAGAGATAGCAAGTTCTTCAATTAGAAATAACATCTCTCTTCTCTTCCCTACAATTTCATAGATACTCTTAAGCAGTCAGTTTAGTCTGCAAGCTAAAGTAGCAGAAGAATTACGCACCAGAACAGATAAATGGTCCATCTAGCCTGGCATCCTGTCTCTGACAGTGGCTCATGCCAGATGTTTCACAGGAAGGTAGAATACCCACATAATGCACCTGATTGTGTAATATTATACCATGAGATGAAATATCTGTCTGTCCCCAGCTGGTGATGATCTTATGTCTGAAATAAAGGCTGTTGGCCCTGTAATTTTTAGCCTTGTTAGTGTAATTATAAGGCATATTCTTATTCATATAAATGCCTAATCGTTTTTTAATCTTGCTAAACTGATTGTGCCTCTTAGATCCTCGTATCTTCTTTCAAGTTATTCTGGCTTTTCATGCACGCAGATTTGCTGAGTGTGCTCCAAGGGTCTGCGGCAGCGCTTTGCTGCTAGCTCTTGCCCTGCTTCCCAGAGAGCCATTGCGCTGCACTGCAAGCAGGCACAGTACTTACCCTGAAGTGTTCAGCGCTGGAGGGACTGACACTGAAACCCCTGGAGAGGATACAGCACCATTCCCAAAGGCAGACACCTGCTGCATTGTCTTTCCATGGCACCCATGTCCCACATTCTGCCCTCTCCCTTTCTGGTACCCAAGACCTTAGATGTGTTGAAGTAGCACAGGGTCTGCAGTTGCCTCTCAGCACTGCACTGAGGAAGAAGATATACTTGTCAGTTAAGCAGAATCTAGCACACAGGGTAAATGAACAACGTAACAAATTTTGAAAAGAAAACTTACAATCACTGAGAGAAATTATAATTTGTTTTCATAGTTCTGTATTTTTGTAGTTGGCTCATCACAGAACACCTGTATGTTTCTGAAGAAGAAGAAACTTGCTTAAAAATGGCTTGAGCAACAAAGTGAATTTAACCCAATTTTTGTGTTGCATTGCTGTTTTGCTAATGTGCCACATAGACTCAATGATACTTGTAAGTCCCTTCCAACTCAGGATATTCTATGATTCTATTATTCTATGAAGCTTAAAGTCTCAAAGAAGTCATGTCCCTCAAGAGGTGCTCAAGAGGCACTCCAAGGCATGGCATGAAATCCTGGACATTTCTACACAGAAATTAAAGTTAAAATTCCAACTGAATTGACTGAGTTTTATGTTCTCTCGCTGAATTCTGTAAACTGCCATCACAGGAGTCAGTTTGGTACAAAGCTAATATTGGATAAATACCATAGAATCAAAGGATAATTCCTGTTGGAAGGGACTTCAGGAGGTCACTAGTCCAACCTCCTGCTCGCAGCAGGGTCAGCTATGAGGTCAGAAAATGTTACTCTGGGCTTTATCCAATCAGACCATGAAAGTCTCCAAGGCTGGAGACTACATAACATCTCATGGTAGCCGCTTCAGCTTCTTGAATGTCCTAGTAGGGAAAAATGTTTTCCTTATATCCACCCTGAACTTCTCGTTTCAACTTACATCCCCAGAACTCCTCTCGCAAATGTAACTAGCAAATAGGTTAGGAAAGACTATGCCCATTGCCACCCAAAAGGCATCTGGTTCAGGTCCCTAATAGTGGAGAAAGGTGGAAACCCTAAGATGGCAATTTAGTTTCTAAGCTGTGTCCAAATTAGGAGAAAAAGGGCACCCTCTGGAGATTTCTGTCCTTCTCTACTGTTAACAGAATTAGCCTTGATTTCATTAGCCTGGATATAGATTTATGTCAGATGAATTTTTTGGCTAGGTTGAGATGAATACCACCATTACAGGGGGTTATAGATCAGAGCACTCAGAATCCCCTTTAGCCGGGTTGGTGTGGATGACTACAACATTTGGACATTCATGAGAGGAGGACAAGACTGAAGATTTACAGAACCAGAGGCTGTATTGATTCCTACCGCTGAGCTGCTCTAACAAAGCTGATTTTTAATCTCAGTATGAAGGTACGTTTATTGGTTTTTAAATAGAATGTTCCAGTGCTAATGAACTCATCAATATAAAATATATTGACTCTTGTTGCAATCAGTTGGTTTCATTAACTAGGCATTTGTCTCTCCTTAAATCCCTTGTATTTTCTGTATATATCAGTGTGAATGGATACAGTAATTAGCAACCTGTACAACTTCATTGAAAGTCATATATTTTCATTGGAGCATCTATACATAATGTAGTTACATGCAAGTTAGCAGAGTAAACAAACAACAGCAAAACACTGTTTTTTTTTCACTATTTTAGCTTTCTTTAATGAAGTCTGGTAAATCATTGATGGCTCTGAATCTGGTATACTTACTGCTTTGCCAGCGTTGCAGTCATGAAATGCAAACGTTTCTTGATTTCAGTAGAGTTTTATTACTTCATTTCTCTGACATTAGTTACAGACAAAAGCAAAAAGCTCACTTGTAATAAGTTTGAAACTTGCATGGCTTCAAAGTAGATTTGACTTAAACATATGCAGGGATAGTAGATGAATAATTCAGAAGTGCCCCTAATTTGTTATTAACAGATAAAAAATGTCTATCAAATCAAGCTTCTCCTAGATCCTGTTTAAAGCATTATATTGTAGGTCATGAAGTGTCATGTCATGGTGGTGATGTCTCTGATTACAATGAATGCTCATGATTATCTATGGTGAACTAGGATATGAAATGCCAGTCTTAGAGATGTCTTTTCTAAAACCTGACTTTCCCCATGGGAGACTGTGCTGAAAATAAGGACTTCTTGTCAGCAGAAAATAAAGACCTTTCCTGTTGAAACGCCAAAACCACCCTTTGCTTTTGAAATCGCTATAGTTCAAAAACATACAATTTTTTTTCCTGAAATTTAATTTTTTCCCTGGGGTTTTCAGTTTCCCATAAGAAAAGTAATATTATCTACTGAAACTTTTTGATTAGTGTACATTTTTTTCATTCAAATGTTATTCAATAGAAAAAAAAAACAACATAAAAATAGCTTACCAATAGAATTCTTTCCTTTTACTCAAAATGTGACCTTCATTAAAATTGTGCTCCATAATCCTCCTTTCTGTAGGCATGTGTTCTCCTTAAGTGAAGAAATACTATCCATTTACAATTTATTATTTTGTATCTCTTATGTATTCTCACAAGATGTTAGAAATATTTTTTTATTCTTGCCTATAATTCACCAATTCATTAGCTAAGTCTTGTGTAGCTTTTGGTTACAAAAGCAGTCATTCCATCTTCTGATTTCCAGTATCTTAGTATTTGCTAAAAAAAATCACAATAAAGTGTTTATAAATCAAGAAGTGTTAATCAAGAAATGGATCTCTAAGTCTGTGGGGTTTGTAGTTGTGGGGTCAAAGAAATGCAGCTGTCATGCTCTGATAATCAGATGTCAAAGAAATGTAAACAAATTTTGTAAATACATATGTATATATGCATTTTCCCACTTTATTTTTCCAGGGAATTAATTGTGAAGTACTCATTGGAATTTTATGCACAGATTCCTGCTATATGCCAAAATATGAAGCCAGACTTTGAACCAATCTGTGTGTACACTGGTCACAGACAGAGATGGGTAAACCTGTGATAGTCATGGAAAATGAAGGAACTTGGTGGTGGCTCTCCACCCTCTGCTGCAGAATATTTGCTGCACTGAACACTCATAAGGAAGCTATTACAGCCCTCATATCTTCTTATGGTAAATCTTCTTTGGAATCAAAGCATCTGTGGAAAGAGCATTTCCTCAAATGAATATTGTGATCGATTACTAACTTAGGCTGTAACCAAAAAGAGAATCCTTGCTCCACCAATTAGTGACAACACAGAGCCTTTTCCCCTCACACCAGAAAAAAGGAAATGTTTGCCTCTGTTTTTGGTGGAAAGAGAAGTGCTGTATTTCCATTTGGTTTAATATATTTTTTTCATCCACTTTTCACAAATGCAAATCATTGCTAAGGATGGGCCTTTCAGCAAGTCAACGATGGCATAACTCCGCTGTCATCAATGGTCTAAGCTGATTTGCACCAGCTCGGAATATAGCCAAAAAGGCAAAAAATCAATAGTGAGTCAGACCCTTTATTATTTTTTTAATCTGTGGTATCACTCATGTGTTACAAGACAATGTCCAGTTACTTCTTTTCTAAGATCAAACTTCACTATGGACATTTAGTTCAGCATCAAAAGCTGATATGGGAGGCCTTGAGGTCCTTCACCTCAACCTTTTGAAGCACAAGTTTAATTGAAAGTTAGCAGAGCTGACCTTCTTTCATGTGCTTCATTTTACACTGCAATGCCTTGTTCTCTTTTATTGAGATGTCAAATCGAGTATATCTGGAGATTTCCCCATGTGATACTTTCAAAACCTATGATTTAAACTTACTCGTTTTTCACCTGAGATAAAATGGTTTCAATTCTCCTGTCTGTTGTAACTAAAATTTCCTAAAACCTGTCAAACTTCATGTGATGATCCAAGCTTCTAGAAACCACAGATTTAAATTCAAAAGGATGAACTCCGTGGTGCCACTGAAATTGAAAGATAACTTCTTTGAATGGATGAGGCCATTCTGGACTTGAAGACGACTGTATTACACAAACCACTGCTAAACAAACCATAGGGCAAAATCTACCTTGTAATGTTCTCTCTTTAGTCATCTTTCTTTTCTGTAATTTTTCTTTTGTCTCAATTGGAGATGGACCAGCTAAAAAGGAAGGTAGCTGGTCTCTTGGGGTTTAAAGATTCCCATAAAAAGAATGGTGCATATAAAGTGCATGAAGTTATAGAGGAAATGTGAAGCAAATGATTTGTGGAAATTGCGTTAAGAATGGAGGTAAAAAATCTTAATGATAAAGGTGAGTGAATCACTGTACTTCCCCCTCTCAGGTGCCACACTGTAGTTGATGGTAACAATAAACTCACTTGGAATGTGAGCCTAAATTATTTAGATAACTTCATGAAATCAGAAATAAATAAAAGACTGTATCGGGTTGACATGTCAAGGGTTTGATAGCAGGGGGGCTGCAGGGGTGGCCTCTGTGAGCAGAGCCCAGGAGCTGCCCCAGGTCAGACAAGAGCCAGCTCCAGCCGGCTCCAAAAGGGACCCGCCGCTGGCCAGAGCCCAGCCAGGGAGCGACGCTGGTTGTGCCTCTGGGAGAGCAGATTGAAGGAAGGGAAAATCTGCTGGGCAACAGCAGCTGGGAGAGAGGGGTGAGACATGAGAGAGAACCAGCCCTGCAGGCACCCAGGTCAGTGCAGAAGGAGGGCAGGAGGGGCTCCAGGTGCCGCAGCACAAGTTCCCCTGCAGCCCATGGGTACCCCACGGAGCAGATCTCCACGCTGCAGCCCGTGGAGACGAGCCCAGGCAGGAGCAGGAGGCCTGGCGGGAGCTGCCGCCCGTGGGGGAGCCGTGCTGGAGCAGTTTGGTCCTGAGGGATGGGCCCCGTGGTACGGACCCATATGGGAGCAGTTCCTGAAGAGCTGCAGCCTGTGGGAAGCCCACGCAGGATCAGTTCAGGAAGGACGGCATCCCGTGGGAGGGACCCTATGCTGGAACTAAGGAAGAGCATAAGGGTGAAGAAGTGGCAGAGATTAAGTGTTGTGGACTGACTGCAACCCCCATTCCCCCATGCCACTTGGGGGGAGGAGGTAGAAGAACCTGGGGTGATGCTGAGCCTGAGAAGAAGGGGAGTGAAGGGAAGGTGGGTTTAGTTTGTTTTTAGTTCTCATTATTCTTCTCTGTTATTAACTGGCAATTAATTTAATTAATCTTCCCCAAGTCAAGTACATTTTGTCTGTGATGTTAATTGTTGAGCAATATCCATGTCCCTATCTCAACCCACAAGTTTTTTCATTATATTTTCTCCCCCTGCCTTGTTGAGGAGAGGTAGTGAGAGCAGCTTAGTGGGCACCTGGGAGCCAGCCAAGGATAACCTACCACAAGGATCACAATAAAAATAAGGACTAACATCTCTCCCAGACTGGGTCACATCCTTGCAGAAGTTCTGCAGGTGTCTGGCCTTCTTGTATTATCCTTTGGAAAATGCTTCCTTAAGAATGTTCCAAGGCAGATGCATCATTTCCAAAGAGGGGTGATATTAGAGCAAGTGAGCACTTCAGGGCTATTCCTTTCCTTTAAATATCAGATGAGGCACTTTCAACAGTAATACCAGGAGAGATCAAAGAAGCAGGTGAGAAAGGTCTTCTGAATGAGTACAGTTTCAGTGAATACATACTAAAACAAATTATAGAGAAGTGATTGGAATATCAAAGGCCAATACAAGCTTATTTCATCAATTCTATAAAGTATCAATATTGAAAAGCACAAAGCCTGTGCCTGAGAATATACAATGACAATATTATGGTCTTGCTAAAATGTGAATTAATAGCAAGACAATCAAGTTTACATCAGCAGCAAATACTCAGGCTTAATTACTAGAGGAAGGCAAAAAGAGGTATTTATCCCCTCATCTTTGTTTTTGGAAATTGGCGTGGAATGGATAGTGAATAATCTGGTCACCTGTAATGGTACGGATATACAGCAGACAAGGGTTATGTCATGTAGGATTCATCACCTGCATTTTGCTGGTGATGTTACATACCTGCTGAAAAGACAGGTATCTAAATAAGAATATAGAGAAGGCTGGAGGGTTGGCTGTTCCTAATGGTTATTGAAAGTCAGTGAGAAAGATAAAAAGTGATAAAACTAGAGATGGAAACTGCAAGCATGGATTTAAAACAAGGAAAAAATATATTGTTTAGAAGCCATCATTTTTTTGTGATAGAAATGAGGAGTGCCTATGTGGGTTAACAGCTCCAGGAGTGAAGACTAGAGCAACATTTTTTAGGTCCTGTAAAATCTGGAAATTTGGCAATACCAGTGCAAAAATAAAGATTAAAATATGTAACATGATGAATTTTGAAACGTAACATGCTGTGGAAACAGATTGTGAGCTGAAAAAATGCTTGCAAGCCATTTAAAAATATTTCAGCATCCATGACTGAAAGATCACAGAAGTGAATTGAGGAGGCCTTTTTTTCAAGTTGGAAAAGGAGAAGAAAAGAGGGAGGGGAGTAATTTTTCGTGATGCTGTATTATAAACAAATGAGTTGGACATGTTAGAAGAATGCAGATGTAAAGATCTCACAGGATCTCTTACAAAGACACCAAAGAACAGACTTTGTTTAGAAGCAAAGCATCCTGCAAATTGAATGAGGGAGGGAGGGAGAGGGGTGGCATTTCTGCATAAGGGCTCACCAGGTAGGGATCATCCCCATGCTGGAACCTCTTTTACTGAGTTGTGGCATGGAAGGACACGGCAACGATCTGTTTGAAGTTGGTGATGTGGTGAATGGGTAGAAAAGTAGCATGCAACAGTTTGAGTGCATTACACTAAGAAGCCAAAGGGACTTGATGGTGCTGTCTCAAGCTCCCAGCTACCTTTAGCATCTCAGTGTGGCAGAGACTGGGCCTGGGTAATCAGTCCCATGTGTCCTGGGATGGCACTACAGCTCAGCAGCATGACGCCTGTCCCCAGTAGGTCCATGGGTTTTATTTCATGCAGGGAGAAGCACCAGTTGGTTATAACACCTGACCACTAAACTGGCCATGAGAGGTCATCTCTGTTTACATTACTGCCTCATTTAACTTGTTTGGAGGGCCTAATCAGCAATGTAGCTAGGCTTAATTTCTCTAACCTTTGCAAATAAATAAAATGATTGTATTTCTGGTGCTCTGATCCTTTTTGCTGTAGTTTTTGCAAACACAACAGTTCTTTCTCTATCTATCTGTACAGCTTATTAATACTGTCTCAGAATATGATAAAAATGCCTCCTCTTATAAATTAATATACCACAGCAACTTTATTGGTTAGTTTTTACTGGAGTTCTTTTCGCATGGTTGATTTAATGGTTCCCTGAAACAAATATTTTAGAAGGCAATGTTTGGTCCTTTTATTTGTTTTTGAAATATGAACATTTTTTTTTTCTGAAGTTATTCGATTATATTTAATACCATTTATTTTAGCTGTATCAATGTCTATGAAGCATTTAGGCAGAAACTGAAATCTCAGTTAAAAACTCTGACTTGTTCTTTCTAGAAGCCATGGTTTCAGTTCCTGTTTCCACCACTGATTTGTTTTAGTTTTGATGGAATTGTGCAAATGCTTAGTACATTTCTGAAATGTACTGGAAAACAGGGATTCAAGTAATGTCACCTAGTCTACTGAAATTAGATTTCATACTCTTATACTCTGATTCTTTAGTCAAACTCAGATCTACTTGTAGCTAAAAGGCTGTAAACTATTTCTCCTGCTTAGCTGGAAGAGAGTGCTTAGTAGAAGCTGAGCTTCTATTTTTGCTATAGGCTGCTGCAGCTTCACACTAATAACTCATATAAAGAGGAAATGTCATATTGAATGAAAGCAGAATATTCCTCTGTGATTGCTGCAGAATGTGAGCCCAGCTGGATGAGACGCTCACCCTGAGAAAAGGAGTCCAATTACAAAAATTGTGTTTGCCTTCTGAACACTTCAAACCTGGGCACCTTTTTGTCTGATTTATTCCACTATAAGGGAAGAAGCTCCTTGGAAATATATATTTTTCCTTTTCACTAGGGTAGGATTTATAACATCATCTCATGTCAGAAAATGGGGACTGTATGAGGAATCTGGGAGGACTATGTGCTCCAGCAACAGGAAAGACATTGTTTTCATTCTGTCACTGCCACTGACTTCCTCCAAGACTTTAAGCAACCTAAGATTATAGAAAGCCATTGTGTCTTGGCTTTGAAATGATTCTTATTTGATTCTCACTTAATAAAGATTCGTGCTCATCCTTTTAAGAATTCTTGGGTTATACTGGTGGGTTTTTGTTCTTGATTTATAACTGCTGTGCTAAATGTGTGAGGATTTTTAGATCAAAGTTTTGGATCAAATGCAACTTTAGTCACAATAAGTTAAGGTTAGATGCAGCAAAGGGAATATTGGTGACCTGCTGAGGGAAAACACAAATAATAAAAGGCGCTTAACATCCGATGGGGAAGAAGTGGGATGACTGCAAACTTAGTATCTGCAAACATTTCTGCAGGCAATTGGGTTCTCAGCATTTGTAAATCAAGTTTTCTCATACCTTTCCTAACTGCATATTTAGGAATCTAACTTTATGATTCTGTTTGTGCAAACCTCTGCCGAGGCTTTGGTATAAAGACAGTACCATTTACAGGACTCATCAGCACGGATTACAGTGTCTTCTTGCCTGAAATACAGCACACAAACAACAGCATAAACACCTCCCTCTCAGCAACAAACTGACACTGATGTGCAAATGAGCTGCTGTGTTCATTGTATCTCCCATAATTTACACCCCTTGCAGAGTGGAGGTATTTTCTAAAGCTTCCTAAATGTGTAGAAGATTGCTACATACTGTGTCCCCTCCCTGCTCAGCTGATGGCCGAAGGACCTCTAGGCCAATCTCAATGCCACAAATTTTCAAAGCCATCAAGTTCACCTTGGCATTGCAGAGGAAAGGAAGAGGAAGGCAGTTATGTCTCTGCTGCTTCTGTTTCAAAGAGCCTCTGGAGATAGATTTAAGCTGGTAGCTGTAAACTACCTGAGCTTTCATCCACCTGCTGCTCACTTTATTAATTTTTATCTATTTACCACTGCCTCTCACAGTTGCTATCTGTTTTCTGAGGTTAGACTTTTGGTTCTTTGTTCCTCTGCCTTGTAGATGATTCTCTTTTGATAAATTCCTAGATAATGTGACCTCACAAAGTTGCATTTGCTCTGAGCATTTGCAAGTGCCACATGGAAAAGACATTTCTGTATACTTTTGTAGCTCCTTACAGTCCTGTATGCTGGTATGTATGTATCCTGTGTGTTGGAAAGGATCAGAGTTCAGCAAAAAATGTTTTTCTAGCCCTATTTTAACTCTGAAGGGTTATCCTAATTCAATTAACAGTATGTATGAAAGATTAGGAGCCGGGGAAAGAATACGTGCATCATATTAGTATTCTCTAGCCTGAAAATACGTAACTGTGATTTAGGATCTCAGATTTTTCTTTCTCTGTGCTGAAGACTGGGACTCCAGGAGGTGCCCCAGGGAGTCGAGGAACATGTTACAGACAGGCTATGTGAGCCACCGGCTGCTACTCCTGATCAGCCTTTTCTCCTGATACATGGGTGACCTTAGTCTGCCCGGTCAGAACGAAATGCTGTGCAAGTTCTGGGCCTGGTGGGGTTTAAAAGCTGTGCAAAGAACTTCAGAGTTCAGCTATCTTGGCTTTTTTTTTTTTTCCCGTGAATTTGTTAAAAATGTGCTTATTTAAAGTGGGAACACCCATCAGGTCCATTCAGACTGTTGTTGGTCTGCTTTGCTTTCAATGTCTGCTCCATTTTCTTCATCTCCCAGCTCTGCTGTTCATGTGTATTGTTCATTTGGAGAAAATGATTACGTTCAGAAACAGGCAAAGATGAATACTTTTCAGTAAAGTAACTCTTCACAAAGGTGATCCTATTTTTCCTACTCAGTTCCTGCTCTGTTTCACAGTTAAATTACCTTGTTTTTCTTAGAGCATTATGGCTATTTTAGTAACTGTTAATTTCAAAAAGGATCTATTTAAAAATTCATAGAGACACTTTAAAAACTTCGATTTTCAAGTCATCTTGTATTTCATTTTTATTATTTTGTAGGTACTCTTAAAAGACTAACTCAGAGTTTATAGCACACTCTTCATCCTTAAAATGGCCCCTGTTTCTAAATCGGAGGCACATCACAACCATGAAGGAGGAGCCTTGCATTGCTCTTTCCTTTGATAAAAGTAGTTTACCTTTTTTTTTTTTTGGATAAATTAGAGGCTTTCCATTTCCACTGCTGTCAATCTTGTACCTTTTATGGTCTTATATGTAAATTAAAAATTAAAGCAATCTTTATGCGGATGGAATAATTGCACATGCAGTAGCCTGGTAAATAAAGCAGCTGATTGGAGAAGTGATTGCCTTTGACTGTCAGATTCTTTCCCTGTTGCCGAAATTACAGACTTCAGAAAGCTTCTGAAAGAATTAAAATCCAAGTATGGCTTTTCATATTAGTTTTCTTTTCCTCAGTGTATTATTATCACATATGTAAGTCTTTGAAATCTCATCTATAGCAGGTATAAAGGAGGTTAGGAGAGAGACATTACTTTGTGAAAGAGAATGGCATAATCCTAGTCTAGATGTACTGCAAACGACACCAGTACTGCTGAATACTGGTTGATTGCTGGTATGGATTACTGCTATTTGTAGCCTTATGGGGAGGATAATGGGATGACTGTCCTTTGGGATAATGGGATCTACTGTGCTGTGGATAACAACACCACCTGGCTCAAAGTGTGGAGCAAATGTGGCTGCTTATCCTCATTTGAGCCACAATCCTACAGGAAGCTAAAGGGAAAGTCCTTTTTTTGAGAACTGTCCTGTTTAAAGTGAGTGACTTATTGTGGCATGTTTCTCCCCTGGTGTTTAGTCTACCTGCTGTTTCCTGGAGCATGGCCAGACCAGGAACGCTGGCCCTGGCCCTGGGTGTGTGAACTGGCTGGCTGCATATTCAAACTGGAGAACTACGCAGTGGAAAACACTGCAATGCTCTGCACTCCTATTACGGAGAAAGGGAGAAGTGAGGCAATTTGCTGTGGATCCATTTAAGCAGAGCTTCAACTTCAGAGTCATGGTCTTATCTTTCGCTTTTGGCTCTCTAGAGTCTCACACTTTCCTGTTTACTGCTAATATATTGCTTTGTTAAGTGTTTGCTTTTCTTGAGCAGTGTCTGCATTTCAGTGACATGCGAAGTGATCTTGACAATATCAGTCTCATATATACAGGCATTTGTAATAAGAGCTACAAAGTCAGAGTTTGGTGGGCTCATTCAAAGTGTTACAATATTGAATACAGAGGAAATGGTTTCCACCAGGAGGATATCTTTCTTATATTTTGCCCTTTTTGTACTTGATTTGAATATTCAAGGTTATAGCTTATGATATTAACTGATATAGTAGTCTGTCTGGTTGTGTTAAACAATTGTCATCCTCAGATCCAAGTGGGAAATGATATCATTTTAGGATTATTACTTTTCATTGCTGCAGCTGAAGGTCAAACAAGAAGTTTATATCCATTGAACTAGCATTGTGAGTTTGCTCACTCCTTTATTTACCAATGAACTTTTTACCACTTTTACTTAATGGACTGCTGGAAAAAATGTTTTCAAGATGAATGAGTGATCCTTGGATGGCAACAGCAGTACCCTCCAGTTTGCATAAAAAGGGTTTTTCATGTTGTCTACTTGTAAGTGTGTGTATTATGCAGTATGAAAGAGATCCCAGGACAACATTTTTGAAACCATACTATGTTAATGATTCGGTTCAAATGAAAAAATAATCATTTGGATTTGTTTGGCATCTTCAGCTTGATCTGTATATACACTACTCAGTCCTTGATTTAAGGAGTGACATGCATCTTCTGACTGCTCTGAGGATACAGTATGGTAGATAAAGGTGCAACACAGAAGTTACAAGGAATGAAAGAATCAGCTTCTACCATAGTAAAATAAACATCTGATGGGCTACAACAGTGTAAAAAAAATCCATAAATGGTAATACATACCTTTCTATAAGCTTTGCAGGTCTCATTCAAGACATCTGAGAAGATCAGCAGAATAAAATAAGCCATGCAAATCCAACAGAGATACCCTTTGGTGAACACCAGATAAGCACCATATCTTACAGAGACTAACTGTTGAAGAGTAACAAGCCGAATTGTTGCTGACTCCATAGAATTGAAATTAGGTATATCCTCAGGAAGGCTGCAGAGAGGGGTAGGTACGGTCACTGGCAGGATGAGGAAATACTTCCTTTCCACCCAGCTTCTCATGACAGCATTGAGGTTGCTGTGCTCTGCCATGGCTGGAGAACAGGAACATGACTTCCAGTCCTGAGGGTATTTTGGGGATAAATGGTGATGTTGCTGCACCTTGCCCCTTTCTTTTTCAGGTGTGTCCAAAGGTGATAGAAAAGAATTTCGGAAGATCTCAGACCTTTCAATAGGCTGGGCCTGCTTTCCTAGCTGTTTGGAGCTTTGACAGGAACCTCTTCTCTCACAGTCTCTCCAAACTCTCTCCTTGAGCAGTTTTTTCTCACAGAGGGTGACCTCAGTGCATTGAGAGGGCCTTCCATTCATTTTGTGGGGGCACAGTAGGTTTATACACGTCGGAGCAAGAGGCTAGTAAGTCACAGAGAGCACAGATTTAGTTAGAGCCTATGGAGCAAGCCTATGGAGCTTATGGCCACCATGAAGCTGCTGCTCGTCCACTGGTAGTGCACATAGCTGAGAATGAGCATTAGAGGGTAGGGAATGACGCTTTGCAGATGTTGTAGTGTCCCTGGGGACCAGTGGCAGCCTTGGTCTTCCTCACAGATCGTTCCCGTGGCAAAACAGGCACGATCTCATGTTAGGAACTGGGATGCAAAATGATGTTCCAGACATCAGGTAGGATCTGGCACCACTCCACTGGCAGTCAACATAGAGTTATCAGTAGGCTTCCCTTCTGCAAGAGGTTTCTCTTTTTTTTCTATTACAAAAAGCTCAATTATAACTCTTCCTGAGCCTGGCATGAGGTAATTTTTCCTTCCTTCACATTAATGTCTGTCATCTGCCCTTTTGTCTCGCTAATGATTCTCAATCAGTCTGCTGTAGCAGCTCTGGATACGCTACCTGGTCATGTCCGGGTAGGCAGTGCTGGAAGGTAACACACCAATAATACGATTCATTAGGAAAACTTCATGTAGAAATAGCTTAAATACGAGATTTAAAAGCTAGACACGTTGGCCAGCCTTGTCACAAATAAAATACCGTTCTTATTCCTTTAGGGCTAGGCTGCAGCTTGGATTAAACCCCTCTGCAAAGTGTAAGTGGGAATAAAATTTGATTTCCCATTCTGAGTTTCAACTGTGGACATAAAGGGACAAAAATGGCAAGAGGGAGAAATTTCTCCCCCCTGCCCTGAAGAAACACTGTTTTCCAAATGATCTACATCCTATAATAAGAACATATGGGGTTGTTTTGGCACGACTGCCTATGCCCAATCCAAACCACTTGTTTGGCGGGGTTCAGCTTTTTTTCCTTTAAATATGTATAGCTCAGAATAGGCAGATGTAGGGGACACTCAGCAGTAAGAGGGGATCATAGCCAGGGGAGCACCAATGCCCCAGTCTTCTTGCCAGGCTGGGAGGCTAAAGGACATCAAGGGAGAGGCTGGTTATTTGCTGCTGAGCTGAACCAGAAGAAAGTTATTATTCTACAAAGCAGGGGGAACTGAGGTTTAATGAACCACCGTTCTCTCCATGGATTGATCTCAGAGCAGAGTCACCATGAGTAGATTTGTGCCTTTAGGACATCTGACCTTTACCAACTAACGAACCACAGATGATGATAAATAAGTCCTTTTAGTGCCCAATATTTAAAACTAATCCCTTCTCTCTTTTAAATATTGCAAAATCAAACTCACCCACAGCTTCATTTCCTTAATTTTTAAATTCATTTGCATATGATACATTATGAAATAGCAAGTTTAGTCACCTTCTGATTTTGAGCCTGCTTTTGCATAAACACATATTTTTTTTTGTGGTCTGCTTGGCTTATTTGAATTAACTTGGAAATCCATGCAGTGTTTCAGCTTCTGAATGATACATTATCTCCCCTCTCATTCCTGTCAGCCTCTGCAGGCAAGGATTGGTTGCCACAGCAGTCTGTACTAAAGCCATGGTTCTGGATGATGAACCCTCTAAAGAGTGAACTTTTTTTCTAATGCCACAGCGGATTCTCAAATTGTATTCTGCCTGTGACTCCAGTTCCAACTGCATCTTTTTGAATAATATCTTCAGGGTATACAGCTGTTGAGACTTCAAGAAGTGTGACAGTTCATTCAGCTTCTATCAATCACCAATAGATCTGACCTTTTTTCAGTTGACTGAAGGAAGAATTCTTTTGTAAGCACTTTTCCACATCTCAGGGGATAAGGCTTCTTCCCCCCTCCAGATCCTTTGGCTTTTGGTGGGATCCAGATCCCTTCAAACCGTCTTTCAGCTTGTTTAATTCATCACATACACCTAGGTGCTTTTTTTTTTCACTGTTCTTGGGAGGAAGGTGTGTTGTTGTTACGGGGTTTGGGAAGGTGGCATTGGGCTTTTCCTTCCACCTTGATTGCCCCTTTCCCATCTCAAATGTCAGCTGTCAGGGAAGTTATTTACTTTTTGTTTTCTGTCTTTTTCTGAAAGGAATCTGCCTCTTTCATAGAACTGGCACACACCTGTTTGTTTTGTTTGTTTATTATTAAAAGCTCATTTGGTCATGTATAACAAGGACTGTGGAAACTATTTCATATATTTTTCAATAGAGAAAAGATGGGTTGGGGAACAAAACAAAGGTCAGGATTTAGGTGGCAAGAGGATTTTGCAGGAAACCTTTTTAGCAACACACTGTCCAACAATCACACTATTAACAGAGCTAATAGAAGTACAGCAACCCCCAGGATCCATGGAAATCCCCATCCACAGTACAGACTCCCACAGCAGTTTGCAGGACGCATCTTCCATGGTACTGTAGGTTGATATTTAAATCTCTCCAGACTGCTTCTGAAAATTTAGTGCTCTGATATTACAAATGAAACCTTGATGAATGATGTGAGAAAAAAGAATGTAGCTCAAAGATTTTCTGCCAATCTGCAAGCTTTATGTCCATATAAATAGCCTCTTAATCTCACAAATTTTGTTGTCAATGTCCATTACACCATGATATGAGGTAGGTGGAAATGTAATGAGTGCAAGCCCTCTATTTCTCTGCTCTC
>VXAA01003688.1:154690-173760 GCA_013399115.1 Anseranas semipalmata | reverse complement strand
TGAAGCTGAGTTACTGGCTGGAGTGGCTGGAATTCCTTTGTGCTGCTCTTCAGGTGCTCTCCTGCTGACCCATGACCCTTTTCAAGGCTCTGGGCATCTATCACTCACACTGGCATCAAACTGGGAGGAGCAGGATGGATTGGGGTTTCCCTCCCCTGGCAACTTTAGTTTAAAGCTCTCTTCGCCAGCTTGGCAAGCCTATGACCAAAGATGCTCTTCCCCTTCTCTGACAGGTGGACCCCACCAACCCCCAGCAGACCAGGTTTCTCAAAGTGAGTGCCATCGTCTAAGTAGCCGAACCCCAGTCTGAGGCACCAGTCCTGTAACCACCGGTTGGTTTGCCAGATTCGACCGGCCCTTTCAAAACCCTTCCCTTTGACTGGCAGGACGGATGAAAAAACTACCTGTGCTCCTGAGTCCTTTGCTGCTGCTCCCAGGGCTCTGTAATCCCTCTTAACAATTTCATTCACAAATGTCATGACCTGCATTTTAATTATTTTGATAAAAATGGTCTTGGAATTGTTTGGAAATAGAAAACATGAGGAAAACATATCCCAAAAGGAAATATCAAAACTTTCTGTGTTGAGCCCCTCAGGTCTGCCCATTTAAATGTGCTTCTTGTGGCTTAAAATTATAAGCTGTTTCGGTTTGTTTTCAATTCTTATGCTAGTGATTTCTATTTATTTTTGTGGAGATAGAAGATTGGCTATACTTGATTTACCATCCCTGCCACTAGCCCCACATCCTGCAGAGCAATCACGCCCCTGCAGTCCACAGAAATCACTAGCACTAAACCCTCTTATGAACTGGACCTTGCAACTTTCTGGTCTAACTTCTACAGGACAACAATTCTGGATGCAGTTGGTCTGAATTTCTGCTGATATTTAACATGGCAAGATCAATATCTCATGTAAGAGGCCTCAGCTACTGTCTCAGTGTCTCTTCTCTTTAATGCGCCAGCTCAGTAGCCTCCCACAGGGCTCAGCTGAATAAGAAAACAAGAAGTGACCAGTGGTCCATCTGCCTCCTACAGGGACCAGAGGAGAGGTGTGCAGGGACAGCATGCAAACCCAACTGCTTCCCGTGGTCCCTTCATACTTACCAGCATCCACAAGTATTGCAGCAGGAATAGCAGTGTGTACATCCCTGCTTAGCACTTTCAGTGTCTTCTGTCCATGAATTTATCTGATCTCTTTGTGAGCCTGGTGATACTGTCTCCTCAGCCTCCTGTGGCAGTAAATTTTACAAATTCACTACCTGCTGTGTGTAGAAATACTTTCTTTTGACTGTTTTAAGCTGATGTTTTTTAAACTAGTTTCAGCAAGTGCCTCCTAGTCCTTGCATTGCAGGATTTGATAAACAACTGTTCTGCATTCAGCTTACCCACTGTCTTTGAGAGTTTGTACAACTCAAGAGACTTTGTACAGCCTCCTCCCCAGGCTACAAGCACCAGCAAGTCGAGGCACATGATTCTTCCCCTCTTTTTGGCACTTCTGAGATCACATCTGTGCCCAGTTTCAGGTCTGCAGTGCAGGAAAGATGCTGATAAGCTGGAAGGAGTTCAGGAGATGGTGAAGATCACCAAGATGGTGGGGGCTGGAGTACTTGCCCAGTGAGGAGAGGCTGGGGGAGCTGGTATCAGTCAGACAGCTTTGGGTGGCCTAATAGCTCTCTACAGATACTTAATGAGAGAGTCTGGAGACTCTTCTCAGAGGTGTTGAGTGAGTGAAAAGGTGAGAGGCAGTGGTCCTGTTGTACTTTAGCTTGGCTGTCTGTAGCTGCTATGCTAATGCTTTCTGATTTGTATTCAGATTGGGTCAGGCATGTCCCCAGAGGTGTGTTGTTCCAACGAATGTATGAAAGGGATAAGTCATCCTTTCCCTCCGCTCTACAGCTCAGCTTTGTTTTTCCATTTGTGTTTGTTTGTGAGCCTCATGCAGCATCACTAAGTCTGAGGCTTCAAAACAGAAATTCCCACGTTGCCATTTAGATCACCAGGAGGACCCAGTGGAGATCAGAAACCCACCGTGCTGGGGCTACAGAGGCATCTGTTGGCTGCACAGAGATCCCCAAAATAGCACCACCCACACTCCCTCTGGAAGCGCAAGCAGGAGATCTGAACGAGCACTGTTGCACCTGGGCTGGAGGTTGTGGTGGGGATTGGTGAGCTGGGGAGGCAGATTTCAGCTGAGTAGGAGCAGCAGTTTTGGCATACCAGCTAGTATTTCTACATCGTGTGCATGCTGTTGTGTGTGGATACACCCAGACAACCCGTGTGAGCTTGGGGGTCTCTGCAGTGTGCTCCATAGGGCGATGTGGACATGCTTACTATTCCTGCCTGACAGGCAGGGGCTGCGGGAAAACTTATTTCTGTATTATTTCCATGGTTATTTTTATAAGCGGGAAACGAGATCCAGGGGACTGAAGGTCAGATCCTGCATCCTTTTACTCCACTGCCAGATCACTATCTTGACTTCAGGCATGAGGGACTTGAAGGAATTTTGGATGTGACTGAAGCCCCATAGTCAGGGGACGCTCAGAGCAGTGTTTTATTCATGTCGTATCCTCTCCTCCTGATCATCAAGGAGTTTAGGAGAAAGCTGCCATCAAGCCTTGAGGTATTTGTCTCTTTATATAAATATACAAGGTGAAAACGCACAGTTTTAAAATATACATTCATGCAATGACTTATGCTTAAAACAAACACAGGGAAAATCACAGTTGTGTAATCTTTGCTACAGAAAGGACTAAGCCACTAACCATTTCATAGTAAACCTTGTTTCCAGGTTTGCTGACATGCAGCCATGTAGAAGGTGCTCAAACACCTCTCACAGCCCGATTAGCCTAAGGCTTGTGGCAAGAAGACTTCTTTTTGTGCTTTCAAGGTGAAGAGATGAAACAACACAGTAAAAACTAACCCCCTTTCCCCACAGTTTTGCATTTCTCTGGTTCTGCAGTGAGAGCTTCTGGCAGACTACTTTTTCCTCAAGGAAAAAGAATAAATCACTCGAGTAGGCTAAGGATAGAAAGAACAGCACAGTGTGCAGGATGATTCTGAATCCAGAGAAAGTGAGAAAATTTTCAGACACAGCACTTGTTTGCTTGCCTGAACTGGTTTCACTGAGAACTGCCTGCTGAACACGTTTGTGTTTGCTGCACCTAATTGATAATCAACCGACATAACATCTGTTCCTGAAGTGTCACACTAGTTTGTTGTGTTTCTTTGACCTTAATTTTAATTAAATGTAATTGTTTTGGCTGCTGCTTAAATATAACTGGTATGTTCCAATAAATCACTTTTAGATATTTCATTAGCGGTGAGTGCTGAAAATCAAATTGAACTCAGGATGAAAATGCAGCTTGATTCTTTTAGCTTGTGTTTACTTAGCTAGAACAAGTTACAGTGTAGGAAAATATTTAAGTGGGTGTTTATTTTTAAGCAACTGACTCTCCCTCCATAGAAACCATGATAAAGATGTGTGGGAATTATACTGCAGATGGAAATATACCCCAGTGCAGGTAACTGTGAACGTTCAACCTTTTGCTTATAGCTAGACATGCTCCAAACAGAAACTCTAGCAGCTATTCAGATGATGACCTCCTGAATTGTTGGTGTCTGGGGTCCTTCCAAGAATCAGTCTTGAATAAAGTATTTAAGATGAAGGCACCTTTATTAGTAAAAGGAAGAAGTGAAAACACCCTGACTTGTTGGCTAGCTAATGACAGTAAGGGTGAAGAGTGTCTCCTCCCAAAGGTTTGTTCCAAAGCCCGCTGAAGTTGATGGATGTGTGCAGGTGATGCAGAACTGTTGTTCCTTCTTGGTGCTCCTTAACGTACTGTGTTGGGACACTTGTTAGAAGCTTTACCATTCAAAATCTTTGTATCTGAAAAGGAGCAATGTGAGGATGATTTTTCTTATAACCCCTTGACACTTACTAGCCACACAGGTTGGCCAGTTACATGACCTTAATCCTTTTTCTTTCAATACAGTCTGCCTTGGCCCAGATCACACTCAAAGGTTACTTGATACAGGCCTGAGAGTCCATTTTAGCTAAGGATGACTGATGCCTATAGTCAGTCTTTTGACTTTTGTTATATGATCAACAACTGAAGGGCTACCCTGTGCCTCATCTGCAGAGAGGACTCTTTTTGTGGACTTTTTTATTTCCAGTCTATTACTCCATAGTCATTATTAAATTTGGCATATATTAACTTCAGGGTCTTTCTCCTTTAACTTCTACCAATGTGACCTGGTAGATCATGCTCTGATACAACATCTGTGAAGAGCAGAGTGCTGCATCAGCCTTAGCACTCTCTTGAAGACAGATGGTGGACCTGGTCCTAGTCCTGCTTCCTCCTCATGCTTTCATCTAAACTACTTAGACCTTCAGAAATTCATCTGAGGAGATCATGAGAGGGAAAGGTCCTCTAATTTGCCTGCATGTTCACACAGACTCAACTACACATTTTCCTTTGAGGCCTGTGATTAAACTGCCTGATTGACTTTTCTATGCTCACTGTTGTCCCAATTCCAGCTTCACTTTCCTGTTTCTAAATTCCTCTGTTGTCACTCATCCTGCTTGATCCTCCCAGCACCCAGTCTACTATAGCTTCAACTCCTGTCTCTCCAGTTGCCCATCCCACAGTCATTATGCTTGCTACCCACATTGTTTTCTAACTATAAACAAAAGCTCCCTTTATTCTTTTGGGATCCAGTTTTAAAAAGGTTTCCTGTTAAAAAAGACACTCACAAATAAAATAGTTGTATCTTTGTATGTGATTGGAAAGCAAAGGGAAAGGACCATTTCATTTCCCAAACTAACTAGAAACAGATAATTCATTCTTTGCGTAAAATCGAACTCCACTTTTAGACTTGCCAGCCAGATCTGAAGAACAAATTAGGGCTGTGAGTTAAAGCCTACCTGTAAACTTCTGCTTGTTTAATCTGGGGCCAAATATACTTTGTATTTTTTTCTATACTTTGATGCAGTGATTTAGGCTGATTTCAAGGGGATTGTTCAGTGGGTGAGATCTGTCCTTTCTAAGCCTGACGTCAGAAAAGGACAAAGTGGTACTGCTTTGACAGAGATATTAACCTTCAGTATGGTCACATTTATATACAACTCAAAGCTCTTTGGGAAAAAATGATAATTTTCTATGAATTTCTGCAGCATGCAGCACAGTAGCTTTAAACTTTTTAGTTAATAGATGTTACTAAAAAATGCTTTTTATACCAAAATAAATGCCATAATACATATTTGTAGGCATCTTTAGTCAGCAGCAGATTACCATTAAATGAATAAATTGCTACTCAGTATAAAGAAGGGTAGCTGAATTAGGTAATGTTCTAGTCATTGGCTAGAGTGATTGCATTGTTTTATGTGAATTAAGTTTAAATTGATGTCCAGAAGAGAGATACTTCCTCTCTTGGTAAAAGTGTTTTGAAAAACTTTAGACTAATAAGGCAAAAGCTAAAATTATTGTCAGAAGTATGTTCCGTCAACCTGGTAACCAAGGTGATATTAATAACATAAGTTAAAGGAACTGTACATGAGGTGGTTTTGTAAAACCCACTATATTCCTTTCTTTATTCAAAACAGAGGTTTAATTGGTTACAGTGTAACTGAATTGAGCCAATAAAAGGTATAATTGATTATAATCCCTATATAGCACTAATAGCAGTCATTTTTTATTGTATTGGCAGCCAAAATTGCATTTCCTCTCTGTCTCAGGTCACTTACCATCCAAATGAGCATTTGTTAATGGAACCAGATCATTAGTAGCTGTTTTACTGATTTCCATGTCACTGCTTGAGTGCACATTTAAATGTACACGAAAAATTCAGGCTTGGTTTCCTTTGCCACCTGAATATGAAGTTCTCTGCATTTTGACAAATTGCTCATTTTGCAGTTTGCAGAAAAACCGAAAAGAAAATGCTGACCACTAACTAGGTTAGTCCAATTACCCTGACAGGAAATTTGGATCATTTTTATAGAAATGAAACTGAGGAAACTGAGAGTAGCTCAAGAAAACAGAGCAGGTCTGTACTTATTTTTTGGGGAAGGGGCCATGTTTGATACAAAACATTATTTTTTTCATGTAGAGCACTTCTGTGTGGAGAAAATGGCCGTATTCTGTGCAGGTTTCACATTTCATCAATTTTTCGTCCATAGTGAAGTAGAGGAGCAGCAGTTCAGGATGTACTAGGTCCACTGTCAGGAATACTGCTCACTACAGACAGCCTTACTTCTACCCTGGGCATGGTGTTTCCCATGGGATTGTCGTGACTTCCCAGCAGGGAACACAGGGCAGATGGGTGAACAGATGTGGGTGAAATTGTTTACGGAAGATGGAGATGGTCTCCATCCTCAGATGAGTACGCTTGAAACAGATTTCCATTTAGCAGATGAATGGCTAGGAATTGCCTGGCTTGCCAGAAATCACAAAGACCATGGAAATATCTGGCATTTCAATGTGTCTCTTGGATGGCAGTCCAGCAACGCAGTCCCAAGATCTGTTTTTCCTTTCTGTACCTGCAGTCAGGCAGCAAGTTGGTAACTGGCACAGAGATTATTTTGTATCAATTTGTTATGCTGTGATAGATTACCCGGCATATCCCCCAGCATAAACCACTGTGCCTAGACCTCTGGTGCAATAAGAAAACTATATAAGAACTTCAAAATTTTAGGAATAAACTAATTCATTTCATACACTGCAGAAGATGTGAAGTTTTTTTGAAGCACAGAGGATTAGATCACTACATAGCAAAGCCCAGGATCAGTGTCTTGATCTGATGAAGGCTTCCTTCTTCAGCTTAAGCAAGTAACTCAGGGTGTATTTCAACTCTCCTTCACTGTGCCATCTGTTAGTTAGCCATCTCGGCCAAACTAGTAAGTGATTTCTTCTCACTCCTTTCCTTCCAGTGATATTTCACAATGAAAATAAACAACCCAACTTTTTTTTCTTTCTCTGAATGCTGAAATATTTAATGTTTTAATAGTTCTGCATAATTACTTAGACTGTGTGGAAGAAATGGCACAGCATGCTTCCTACTGACACCAAATCTATAAAATCCTGTCCAGAGGGAAAATAAAAATCTCTTGTTTTTGATGAGATTCCACAAAATCTCAGTAGTGTTTTGTTCCCTCTAGATTCTGTCTCGCTCTCTCTTAGACCATTAGCTCAAAATCTCCCACTCTTCTCCAGTATTACCAAGAACGGAGTTGGTTTTGTTGGAGTAAACAAGCTGGGAGAATTTTAGCCTAGAATAAATCCACAGAGCTTAGGCTGGAGGCAAAAAGACTTCAGAAAATTCTTAAGGAACTCACAAGGGATTCTTCCTCACTTTCCCTGTAATAATATATATAATACATATAATAATATACATTATAATAATATATAATATATAAATAATAATATATAAAATATATAATATATTATATTTAGTATTATATATATAATAATAATATATATGATTATGACATTTTTAGTATCTTCCATGTTACACACAGTTGTAGTTCATTATAAGGGAAACAGACAATAAATAGATAGGGGTTTACCTTTCCTTTGTGGGGTATCTTTTCTACTACTATGTCCTGATAACAGCTCTCTACTGAAGGGTTAAAATATGTTTAAAATAGGGCAGAATTTCTGCTTCTTTACAGCTTGACTGTGTGAAATTCCAGACAGGTCTATCTTCTGGGGCCTTTGAATTTTTCATGCAATTTTCATTTCTATTCATGATTTTCTACTAGGAAAGAGGGTTTGAAATGTGGCTCACTCCCTGAAACTATTTTATCTGTTCACCTTTCTTTATTGATTAATATCTCGTAAAAATATGGAGCCATTACACAAAAATAGTCAGAGTGGAGTATCCTGAATATGCTCAGGATGTTTTAATGTGCAACACACATTTAAATTATTTTTTATGGATAGCAGGTACTTTTTTCAAAGTCATTAATAAGCAAAAGAGTGTGGAAAATGTCATCAGAGATTTTCTTTTCAAAGAACATTTATTATCTGCAAATATATGAGGGATATGCATAAATGGGAATGAAAATAGAGGCTGTTTCCTTCTGTGAATTACCCTGGGCCCTCCCAGAATTGTACCATTTGCACCTTTCCTTGTCTGCAGACAGCCCCAAGTTGTGCATAGATTTATGTGGAGCAGTGTGATGTCTGTTGGAAGTGATACTCATAGTGCTGGTGAGGTGAGGACCTGTGGGTGAAAGAGCATAATGCAGGTACTGTTAAATGATTTAACTTTCCGCTTCATTGCTCGTGTCGGTTGTGTGCAGATGAACTCTAGCTGCTCCAGAACAAAGTTACAAAGTTTCTTTTCTTTCCTTCCTTCCTTCCTTCTTTCTTTCTTTCTTTCTTTCTTTCTTTCTTTCTTTCTTTCTTTCTTTCTTTCTTTCTTTCTTTCTTTCTTTCTTTCTTTCTTTCTTTCTTTCTTTCTTTCTTTCTTTCTTTCTTTCTTTCTTTCTTTCTTTCTTTCTTTCTTTCTTTCTTTCTTGTTCTTTTCTTCTTTCTTTCCTTCTTTCTTTCCTTCTTTCTTTCTTTCCTTCTTTCTTTCCTTCTTTCTTTCTTTCTTTCTTTCTTTTCTTTTCTTTTCTTTTCTTTTCTTTTCTTTTCTTTTCTTTTCTTTTCTTTTCTTTTCTTTTCTTTTCTTTTCTTTTCTCTTTTCTCTTTTCTCTTTCTAATCTATCACTTTGTATATTTTGGTCTATTCAATACCATGCTCAGAAGACTAAAATCACATAGCTCTCTTCTTCTTTTTTTTTTTTTTTTTGATGTACCCAAAAGAAAAGATCCCTACCTGGTAAAACAGTAATCTTCTCTGCAGTTTCCTGTTCTGTTTCATGGAAATGAAATATGATTTAATTCCTCTGAGCTATACAAACTGCAAGGTGTATTGTATAAACTATGGAACCTTTTGAGATTCAAGACCACTTACATTTATATAATGCACTTATATAAAATGTTATTCTCTTTCTGCTTTGGCCTTAGATTTTTTCCCCAGATGAGTAGAGCACAATAATTTATGGTACTTCATATGCAAAGTTTTCTTCCCGTTTCATGCTTTCAGTTAAAAAAAAAAAAGAAGGATTTCCCATTTGCAGTCATGTTGAGAATATCTAGAGTTTGTATACCAAAGACAGGAAAACACGTTAAAGGCTGTTTTATCAAGTGCTGTGGAAATGAAACCACATCTTTAAAAATTAGTTATTAGATTCTTATCTATTGAAGAAAGGGCTCATATGAGCTCAAAGAGTGGTATTTCAGAGAGCACATGCCTTTCTGTGGAAACACGTTGTGCTGGGCAGTTCAGAGACAGAATACAGGCCTAGTGGGTTTGGGGTCTCATCTTTTCTTTCCTTCCTTCCCTCCTTCACCCTTCTCTCCTTCTTCCCTGCCATCTCGCCAGCCGTCTTGCCTGCCCACCTTCTCTTCATTTATCCCTCTTCCTTTCTCTCATTCTCTCTCTTCTCTCCCTTTTTTTCTTCCCTTTTCCAGATGATAGGAAGAGGTTATATACATGTGTGAATGCATTTTAGTTGTGTACATATTTTAAAATGATGTGTATATATTTAGTGTTCAAGTTGTGTTGGATGGGGCTTTGAGCAACCTGAACTAGTGGAAGGTGTCCCTGTCCATGGTAGGGCAGGTGGACGAGATGATCTTTAGAGGTTCCTTCCAACCCATGGAAGGAACACATTCTATGTGTGTATATATTTGTAGGTACACGTCTTTGAGTAGGGATGAGTGTGTATGTGTGAGTAGACATACTTTATATATATATATATATATTTATAAACACTATTCAACTGATTAGAGTGAGCCAACTCTTGAAGCAAAGACTTGAAGGAAGGTAACTGTTTAAGCAGCAATCTGAGATGACACTTGGGTAATGTAGAGAAGGGGGTTTAACATCACCCTGGTTTCTGCCAGGGTTAGACAGTAGTGTCAGTGCACCAGAGCTCAGACCTGAGGCTTTGCCAGGCTCTGTGGTGGCTTCTCTACCCACTTTCATGACTTCTGGCTGACTCTTGCCCCTGCCCTCAGTCTTTGGTCACAGGGAATGGTCTGCTTCTGCTTAATGCTGGGGTCCAGCACTGGCATGTAACTGTTTCATTGCTGAGGAGAAGTGGCTTTCTGAAATAAACCAAGAGGACAATGAAACAAGCCACCAATTACAGCAGGTGGCCAGGAAGAAGGAAAAATGAGAGTCATAATTATCCTGATGGGCCAATTACACTCCCCAGAAACATTATAAATGTGTGTAATAATAGCAAATTTTTTTTTTTTTTTTAACCTGGCATGTTAAAATGGCAGCTATTTATAAATTTGTCAATAACACAGTGTCCCTAAGAATATGTGAGTGGCTTTCAGATAGTAAATGAAATGTATTTCACAGTGACCACCTCTGTTTTCCACATCAATATTTTATGAGTCTAAAATTTATCCTTATCATGATTAAATAGGTGAACTGAATGTCAGCATTTGGCAAATATATATATATACAAGTGTAAGTGGTATATTTTCTCGCCACAGAAGTCCTACAAAAAAAAAAAAATCATTTAAATCTATTTTTAAACTAACTGCCCCCAAAGTGCCATACATTGTTAAAAGAGATTGGTAGCTTTGTGCTCGACTTAGGTTAAGGTGGAATGTTAGAATGACATGTTAAGGAAAGAAACAAAAACTTCTCAAATGCACTTTACTGTACACGTTACACACTCTTCCCTGACGTGTGACGTCTTCAATAACTCTTTGACAGAGATGGTGTTGGCCTCTGGTATTAAGGCATCCAACATCTGAGACAACTGCTCTAGCCATTGGGCTGTGGAGGCAGTTTCTCTCCCTATCTGTCTCTGTGTTTCTGTCTCTCCCACATAACGAATATTTAATTATATATATAGGTTAGAACAGCTTTAACAGAGGGAAAGAGTATCCTCCTGGAGCTAAGAAACCTCTCCCATTGAAATTTAATCAGAGCTTGATGTATTCCTGTGCCAAATGTTGCTTTTGAAGAATCAGTGCTTCCTTCTCATCTTCTGATGTGACTTGACCAACTAGAGGTGTTATATAAAACTTCTTCCTTCTGCCTGGTGAAATGTAAATGGATTTTCAAGGAAATAGTATCAAAAAGTGATGATAATTCTGCCCTAGTGAAAAGAAAATGAGTATGGATTCTTCTGCCTTATCAAGATGTCAGTTTGATGTCAAGTGCCAATTCTGTAACTTCACAAAGGAGGCTTGAAAAGCCAGATCTAGTACTTCTTCCTGAGACTGCTCTCCTGAATCTGTTGAGGCATCTTTCTTACATTAATGCTGCTTAACATCCCACAGATGGCCCAGTGCTGAGCTGAGCTGGCTATCAAGAGCTGCTCAGTGCACCCCAGCCACTACCCTGATGCAGCACTCTGGAGGCTGATGTTTCACGGGCACCTTCATGGAGGTGTTGGTGACAGTGGAACGACGTGAAACAGGGAAGGTCATGAATGGCTCATCTGTTACGAATGTGGGGTCATACAGAAAACATAACTCTCCAATTCAAGTTTTAAAGCATTGCTGCAATTTAAAACCTGAAGAAATATGTACCAATATCCTATATTAGCTAAAGAAAAAGAATATGAAAATTAAAAAAAAAAAAAAAATTCCTATGGTAAAATGCTCTTAGAAGCCCTCTCCAGGTCAGAATTCTACCCCAAGGAGCACAACAGTAAGCAGGAACACGTCCCCCAGCCTTGGGCATCATAGGCCCATGAGACAGTTTAGAATAAATAGGAGACTATTTAAGGTACAATATAATTTTCTTATATTAACATACAGCTGAGTTTGCAAGGCTGGGATAGACAAGGCTTTGAAATATAATAGTTTATGTGCAATTGCTGCATTGATTTGACAGGGTATGAATCAGCAAAGTATTTAGGTCCCAGCACCGAGACATCAAAGCAAGTATGTATTTAGAAATGGTATGCAGGAGGCTAAATATTTGTTTATGAAATGCCAAGGCAAAAAAGAAAAAAGAAAAAAGAAAAAAACAACAACAATGTTTTCTTACTATAAAAAGTAATTCTCTTTCAGGGATAAAACTCCTCAGGACTATTGTTTTTTTTTTTTTTTGTAAAAAGGACCCAGCTGTTTTCATCCACTAACCCATTTCCTTTGCTGAAATGTAAGAGCTTTCAATACAGAACTATTAAAGGAAAATTCAAGGCCCACTCAGCATAATAACAATTTCAATGGTTTTGAAATATATTTTAATTTTTTTCTTGAGGAGCTTACTGTGATAGATCAGTATGTAGCTGTCATTAGTGTCCCAGCTGCTGTTTCTGACAGATCTCATGTTTGACAGCTTAAGAATACATAATGCTTGACTGAAATAAATGCTCTGCCTGGGGTGGCCTTTATTGCTAATGTCAGTAGATACCAAAATTTATTGTTCATGGGATGTTCTGACTAAGAAATAATGGTGCAATTCATGGTTAAAGTAAATTATGCTTTGTTCATAGTAATAGCTGACATTTGCTTTTGTTTCCCTTTTTACCGTAAAGGAATTGACATTTTTAAATAGAAGAAAATAAAGGATAAAAATTCTAAATAATCCCCAATTTCTTGTCTTCTTTGACATGCCTGCTTTCTCTTCCCATCAAAGTGGTTGTTTAGCTGTGTTACCAACAGAGAATAGCATACAAATGAACTGTTGTTTATTATATGACAGAAAGAAATAAAATGTGAGGTAGATTCATGAGTGAATCACTGCCTGTAACGTGAAAAGTCTGATGCTACTGAATTATCAGCTAAAGAGTTCCCATCTGACTGGGATTAAAACCCCAAAGCAGAGCATACAAAGTTATATTCTGCTTCTCTGGCAGTTGGGATATTAATAATAATGATCTTGATTCATCAAGAGATGCCAAACTGGGTCAGCTGATATTGCTAACTTCTTTAGAAAGCAGAAGCTAAGAAAAACATATGGATTTTATCTGGGAAAAAATAAAAAACACTTTACCACTGCTGTTGATTATTCTGAACCAGCACAAGAAAAGAAATACTACTCCAAGCATGTATACATTGCAAGGAGAGGAAACTTGATTTCATCTAATATCTCCAACCACATTCATCAAACTCCAAGGCCAGACACCTTGCCAGACATGTGAGAGCACAAAGGGAACATTAACCACCGTAAAGAGGAAAGAGGTTATGCCACGTGCCATTGCGCAGCTAAAGGAACACTGGATCAAGCAGTGGCAGGGAAAATTCAGCCTGCCATGGTAATAAGTTCTTTGTCACCTGGAAGATGTAAAGAGTGACAGAATATAAGCAAAATAATTCTGACTTGTTGCTGCTCTCTGGCCAAGCATGCTAGAAGGAAGAAAGCAAATATTTCCAGTAATGTAAGGAATGACCATTCTTTAACTAAAATGTCTTTTGCTTAAAAATTAATGCCAAAGTCTTTCTTTTGACTAGTGCACTCTCCACATTTAGCAAGCATAGTGTTACTGTAACTGCTTGTTAAAATGTCAGAAATCAATGTACTTGCCATGGAGTTACACTGACTTACAGCACCTGGGACTCGGCCTTACGATGGGTGCTAGGAGGGGCTTGATGGCTCATGTGATGGGAGCCACTGGGAGCAGAGGGTTTGTTTTGCTCTGGAATTTGAACCCTGGGGCAGGAGTTGGCAAGTCTTCTGGGAGACCTTGGCTTTCACAGGACCATCCTTATGACACGAAACATCTGAGACTCCATGTGAAAAACAGTTCCCATGGGTGCAGTTGACAAACAGTCATGCGCATGTGTTTGAAAACAAGATAATTTGGCCTTTTTTCCTCCTATCTTTAATGCAGTCATTCAGAAGAGTTGTTTTTGACAGAGACTGGAAACAGCAGTGGTACTAGTGCTGAGTACACATCGTGCAGTACTGCAGACCACCCCGAGCACTTAATTCACACACCCTGTGGGAAACCCGAGCGATGTGGCTCAGGGGTGGTGGCAGCATGGCAGCTCTCAAGGTAAAGCCTTCCATTCACCTGCAGAAAATGGGTACTTATATTGCTTTCCCGGGGCACCCTGACACCAAGTGGAGGGACTGCATTTTAAGAAAAGTCTGTAGAGTATCTCGCTCTTCATATCTGTGCAGCTTTTCACCTCTGCTACTCAGATTTAGAATTCTTTTCCCTCAACTGCAGCCACCCAGAAGGGAAGAATAGCCCAATGGAGTCAGTGGAGACAATAAGGAGAGAGAGGCGGGGGTACCTCCGTGTGAGATTTGGGTGGCATTTTAGTAGGCAGTATGGATCACCACCTGACATGAAACTCACTGACATGTGAATCACTCCCCAAGCGTGGGCAGCTGCCTAACTTAGATACCTAACTTTTTGATGGCAAAAGTTAAACACAACAAATCCCTGTGCATGCTCAGGTTCATGGGTATGGGAAGTGTTGCTTCCCTGTGGCTCTTGCTCACAAATTTGAAACTACCAGCAGTTTTGTGTAGGCCACAAAGCAACAAATGACTTTTATACTCAGAATGCTTTGGAAATTGCCTGAGCAGTGACCGATAGATCAGCGTGTTGCTTTGCTAATACTTCCCCACTCGGTTTTAAATCAGTAGAAATATAAATGGCTTCATTCTGTATTTTTTATTTTCCCTTATTGCAAAGTCTTAGAAGGCTTCATGGTCTTTTGATGGGCTTGGGAAATAGTTATTAGTCATCTCCTTCCCCTCATACTAGGCAGCAGGCTGTTTAATGTTAAATCTTCCTGTGAGCTCCAGAGGACTGCAAATTAGCACGCTGTAGAAAGCAATGAGGGAAGTGATGGGCATTGGTATATGTCCCATATAAGTACCAGTTCAGCATATATGTTTTCACAGTAATCTTATTAAAATACTGTAAATCAATAAACAAAAACTCTAAAACCGTAAATGTTCAAACACTGTGTGATTAAATTGAGTGAATCAAAATCCCAGATGCTATTTTGGGCCTGTGCCGTGCTGAGATTTTGTTATTGTTACTGACACCACAACATCTGCAAGGATAATTTTTACGTTCATTATATTTACTGTGTTGCTGAGAGAATTAGAAGCCCCTGAAGTACATCCTAAAAGGTTTTATTGCACTATAAAAGACTCTGTCACTTTAAACTCCATTAGCCGAGCTCTTCAGGTTAGTAATGAGATTCTTCGGAAGAGGCCAAGACAATAGAGCAAGAGGGTCTTATCCCAGCTCCTCACAAACAGTGCAGCATGTCATGCACTGACCCAAGAGAAAACAGTTTTTGTAAATGGCCCATTGAATTCATGGCCTTGGAAGTGAGGTGTGGATTTGGCAGGGCTTCTGTCTGCTGCTTTGTTCAGAGCTGTGCCATCTGCCTGCCTCCAGTTCTGGGCTGGCAGGCAAGACATGGGATGGTGCAGGAGAACTTGGGGATACCCAACTTATTTCACTCTGATTCTCTCAGAAATGTCATTGTATTTCACATCTAAACGTGTATTTTACTAAGTGTATGTAACGGAGACCTCAGCAGTGTCTGGAGGACTTGCTCTCTGGGGACCAATGGCAGGACGCGTGGGAATGGCACAGAGCTGCGCCTGGGGTGGGTCAGACTGGGCATTAGGAAACATTTCTGTACTGTGAGGGTGGTCAGACACTGGAACAGGCTTCCTAGAGAGGTGGTTGATGCCCCAGGCCTGTCAGTGTTCAAGAAACATTTGGACAATGCCCTCATTAATATGCTTTAACTCCTGGTTAGCCCTGAATTGGTCAGGCAGTTGGACTTGATGATCTTTGCTGGTCCCTTCCAAATGAACTATTGTATTGTTTTGTATTTCTACCTTATATTTCCAACTTGTTTTCCAAAGTGGAGAGGAAAGCATGTATTGGGCTAACAACAAAGAAAAAAAATCAATTAAAAAAGGTTCCATAATGCAGTTTTCTGAAGTTTTTTGAATTTTCTGGATCAGAGACTTGAAATTATCCATTTGTTAATGTCAAGAGTCACCTTGGTATAGCTGAACCCGTTCTTTGCTTCAGCTGCCTGCATAGGGTTTACGTGGCAAGGATTAGGTAGCGGGGGGCCTGCAGGGGTGGCCTCTGGGAGCAGAGCCCAGGAGCTGCCCCAGGTCAGACAAGAGCCAGCTCCAGCCGGCTCCAAAAGGGACCCGCCGCTGGCCAGAGCCCAGCCAGGGAGCGACGCTGGTTGGGCCTCTGGGAGAGCAGATTGAAGGAAGGGAAAATCTGCTGGGCAACAGCAGCTGGGAGAGAGGGGTGAGACATGAGAGAGAAACAGCCCTGCAGGCACCCAGGTCAGTGCAGAAGGAGGGCAGGAGGGGCTCCAGGCGCCGCAGCACAAGTTCCCCTGCAGCCCGTGGAGAGGCCCATGGTGGAGCAGGCCATCCCCCTGCAGCCCATGGGTACCCCACGGAGCAGATCTCCACGCTGCAGCCTGTGGAGGAGCCCACATGGAGCAGGTGGATGTGGCCTGGAGGAGGCCGCAGCCCATGGAGAGCCCCCACAGGAGCAGGCCCCGGGCCGGAGCTGCAGCCCGTGGAGAGGAGCCCAGGCAGGAGCAGGAGGCCTGGCGGGAGCTGCCGCCCGTGGGGGAGCCGTGCTGGAGCAGTTTGGTCCTGAGGGATGGGCCCCGTGGTACGGACCCATATGGGAGCAGTTCCTGAAGAGCTGCAGCCTGTGGGAAGCCCACGCAGGATCAGTTTGGGAAGGACGGCATCCCGTGGGAGGGACCCCACGTGGAGCAGGGGCAGAGAGTGACCGTGAAGGAGCGGCAGAGACGAAGCGTCATGGACTGACCACACTGCTCGGGGGGAGGAGGTAGAAAGTGGTGTTGGAGGGAAGGTGTTTTAAGTTTGCTTGTAGTTTCTCACTGTTCTGATGAATCTCCCTGTCCTTATCTCAACCCTTGAGCCCTTTCCATTGTATTTTCTCCCCCTTTTCCTTTAAGGAGGGGGAGTGAGAGAGTGCCCAGCTGCCCAGCAGTGTACAACCACCACACTGCCATAGAGAGATAAGCATCTCTGCTGGGTGATGTGGCCTTTCATAAAGAAGTTCTTGCAGAAGGTGAGATTCATGTCCCCACATGTGTCTTGCTATTGATTACAGTGCCCCCAGAGACCCTTAGGGTGACCCTAGATAATGACTTCAGACTTCGAGATACCTAACATGGAATAAAATGAACTCCATCCTTACTCTATTAATCACTATCTTTTGTATATGAGTTTATGCTGTGGTCTGCAGAGGCAGCATTGTAGGACCATTTTTCAGAGACACTGTAAGTGACAGGGAGTTGGTCATTTCAGGAAGTTGCTGCTTATTTACATGAACATCATCAGCTGGCCTGTAGACTTAATTTTCCCACTGCAAGAACAAAAATAGACTGTGTTCTTGCATGTCTCTGCTTAGTACTGGGTTGGAAAGATCCCACACTCCTCTTTTTCCCTGCCAAAAAATGAACAAAAAACTTGTGAATGAATAAAAAGCCAATACCTATCCTTCCATCTGTATCAGAAATAAAATCTAGACCTGACCTCCAGTAAGTTCTGCTAACGGAAATATTTTCGATAGCTGGGAAAACTAACGGGTAATTCAAAATTACAGGATCGCTAGTAAGTTACTATATTTACTAACAAAAACTCTGTATATAAAAATATAGCATTATGGAGGATATATCTTCCTTACGTATCATGAGTATTTGCTTCTGTATTAAAAAAAAAAAAATGCATCTTTTTCTGAAATCATTATTGCTAAGAAATGGATATTACCAGAACAAACCAAGGAATGTGACTGAGTGGCTGAAGTTTTGTGTTCAGCCTAAGACACTTGCACAAAAGAATGTGCATAGATTCCAGAAATACATAGATTCCAGAACCACCTGCGTGTGGCCCCCAGAACAGCAGGTAATGAGGCCAGCATATCTCTGTATGAACTGTATTAGCCGTAAACTTTCATAGACCTGATGTAGATGTCATAGTCTGTGTGCTGCAGGTCTCCAAACAGAACACAAAACACAGCTTTCAGATGCCAATCGCTAGCCTTATTGGCAAAAGCTACTTTTTTCATGACAACCAGTTTTTGCTTTGTTTAAATTTTGCATCACTTTTCCCATACTGAAAACAACTCCAGAAACACGTAGTACAGATTTAGATCCTGCTACCCTGATAAACAGGAGCAATCTGGTAGCAGTGTAAGAATTTCTTTCCCAGATATTAGTTTCCTTATATAGCTAAGAATTGCAGGATTGGGACCAAATTAACACCCTGAATGAGACAAAACATGGCTCATCTATAGAAAGCCTCACCGTCTGTGTTTGGATCCACAGCATTACCATTTCAGTGATGTGATAATTTTGTACCCAATTTTTTGGATCAGCCTGGGGTTTTGATTTGACAGGATTTCTCATGCCATTTCCCCATCAGTTCTTAGATGATGAAATTATTCCCTTTTGCCAGACAGTTAATGAAGCCATGTCATCCCCAATAAATCTCTCAGACACTCTCTGAAGATATCTCACACTGCTCCTTTCCAGACATCAGCTCATGACCAGAGAAACTCGAAATGATTTGCACCCGTCTATATAAAACCCTCACAGTCTGGTGGTGTTTTTAGCCTCGATATTTGTGCCATAAGCACACCAGAAAAGAAGGCAATAGGGATGTTTGGGGAGGTAGCAAACAAGTTGGCAGAAGGAGCTTACAAAACTGTATGGTTTTACTTCTTGTAGGTGTTTCTGGAACTGGCATTAAAAGGCCCATCACAGTCCCCCAAAGCTCAAAAGTTTGCTAGATCTCTCCCAGGGGATGGAGGGAGAGCAGGACTTCTCTGACAAGCAGTGTTGGTGCTTTTTGTGAATGGAAAATTTGCCATTGATTTTACTGGGAATAGCAAAGATGCTAACATAATAATGGGGAGAGCACAGAATGGGGATTTGGGTAAGAACATTCAGGACTAGTGTAATTTGAATGCCTTTCTTGTTGAATTGCTTATAGACTTCACAGAAGAAACTCAATTTAAAATGCCAGTTTCTTATGCTTTTTTTTTTTTTTTTTT
>VXAA01003688.1:140517-154659 GCA_013399115.1 Anseranas semipalmata | reverse complement strand
TTTGATACTAGTTATTTTAAGTTTCCAGAGCAGTCAGTAAAAGAGCTGGAGTCTCCTTTGTGCCTCTCCAGTTTTACTGCAGTGTAACTTCACTGACTCTCACAGAGCTGCAGGGGTTGTCAAGCTGAAGTATTATGGCAGTGAATTGAGAGAAGGGAACTATGATTGCCACCCCAATGTGAACAGAAAAATTGTTGACTATAAATTTTTCTTAACTTGTGGTTCTGTTCTTATTTAATTTAACTAATTATAAAGTTCCTTTTTGCTGCAGACTGATGATGGAAGACCATAAAGAGTCCAAATCTGGAGTGCGTTTGTTTCATTTTGGCAGAGACGAAGCTGGCCAATACTTCACTTTGCCTGTGGGACTAGTGAAAGGTCAATAAACCCATCTACAAAAGTGCTTCAGGACTTTGCATTAGAATAATATTCAGCATGCAGTTTTTGCAGCCTCCCCCATGGAGGCTGGCCTGCCACCTCCCCTGATCTCTTTGTTGCCGCCTGCACTGCCCAGGATTTTCTGATTGCCTCTCCCTCTCTTTCACACACAAGGCAAAACAAAGGCAGCTCTTTAGAACAAGTACACCATTTCCTTCATCTGTCCCCATCATTTCTGAGCATGTTTATTTTGAGCAACTGTAGAGAATGTATTTTTAAAAAGCCTTTACTTGAAGAATATTTGGAAGTTCAACCTTCAGTATTTCTATTTGTGTTCTCAATTATTCTTTTAACTGGATTCTGCTTATTATTTTATACTTCTATTATTTATTCCAACTTCAACACAGAGTTTTTTTTTCAACAGCCTTCCCTTTAGTTTATAAAAAGCCACACTTTACAGCTCTAAACAATAGTAATGCATAATGCACTTTCATCTGTTTTGATATCAGCAAGATTAAATTCATTGCACTCATTCTGTTTGTTCCTTAATTATAGGCTTCTCTCTGGTTTCCAAACAGTTTCTAAAACACATTTTATCCAAAACCAAAGTAGAAATCATTTGCACTATTTCTGCTTGTTGACTTATTTGATTTCATCATGTTATAAATTCTGAGAGTGTATCTGTGTTCTAGAAGAGTGTAAGAAATAACTACAGAAATCATCCTAATATAATACATCTCTTGGCTTCATAAAAGCAAGGCTTTCAGTTTTGTTGTGCAAAACATTGTACAATGACAACCTTCACTGTAATAGGCAATCCTGATTCTAAAATTCTGCATTTTTCTTCATTTTATTGATAAAGATTTACTTTGTTAAAAAATGGCAAATGGAAGAAAGGTCTGAACCATGAACCATGGGGTTAAAGTTAGTTTTCTTTTTTTCTTTTTTCTTTTTTTGAGTTGGGGGTACACATGGATGCAAAGGAATATTTTCAAGATACATGCTTCCTAATACTGTGTTACATACTAAAATGAGTTCAGAACTTCCATATTGGAGAAAATATAAGATTCTAATTTAGCAGCATAGCTGCTAACCAACAGCTGTGCCAGTTAGACAACCCTACCAATGCTTTCATACACACTTCAATTAAATTAAAGGAGTCTCTTGAAGAGTGAAGTCATCTATCCATAGACCATTTGAAAAGCACTCCCACGTGCACCTGTGTTTGCCCGCTCAGCAGTGTGTATGGCTGTTACAGGGGGTCTTACTAAAGTTAAATGGCAAGATGCAGAAAAGCCACAAGGATTTGTTTCCATACCACAACCCCTGCTATTCCAAGCTGCAGTGAGACAGTGAGAATTGAGATAGTTAGTAAGGAAGACAAGAGGATTATGCTTTGCAGATTGGGACCACAGCCACACGCTGAGTTACATCCTGCTGCTCAATGCCAGGACGTTATATGTTAACAGGAGAGATATTAGAGGAGGGGATCATTCCTGAGTCTCTATGATTGCCGGAGAGATTGAAAAGAAACTTCAAGGGCCAGTGAATCAATGGTTTCCAGTAGTGGGTTAATGCAATCATTAATTTTCTTTTTATAGTCTTCTTTCAAAAATATAACAGTTCTGTGTTTGTCTTTATGCTTGCTAGAAAGAATAAGACTTGGCATTTGCCGTTTAACTTTGTGTGAACTCCGTGCCGAGCTGACTGTACAAAGTTAGGGCAGCCCACGTGCTGCACTGTGGGACCTTGGGACATTTGCCAGCTCCCAGGTGCAGCTGCGCATATTCACCTCCAGCTGTACCCAGCCTCCGTGCCAAGGTGAGACTTGAGCAAAAGCCATGTCTCCCTTCAGTGCTCTTTTCCTTGGGAAGAAAAATGGGATGTGTGGGTGGAAAGGAGTTATAATGCAATTCTGCCACATCCTGATCTGAATATCTGAAAGTGAGGACTTGGGTTTGCTACAAAGTGCATATGCCTAGAGATCTGTATGGTCTGGGCTCCTGGGTGCACCAGAATAAAAGTAAACTGCAATTTAGCACTGGGACTGAGTTTAGCACAATTGGGAATTTACAACCCCATTGTTAGGGCCACTTTCAGGGGCTGGCAATGCTACATCCACTTCTGTTGAAGTTCTTCTCTGGCAAACAATAACTAGTCCTTTTGGCGTAGAGCTGCAGAAATTGAGTAAAAATGTGCTTTAACTCTGCAAACCCATTGTCTCTTTGCAAATGCTTTCACATGCAGTGTTGCAACGAGCAGCCCCCACAGGTGCTATGTTGAGCAGAGAGGAGAGGAGAGGAGCAGCAGGCTCTTGTCTGTGCTGTGCAATGCAGCGTTGCTTGAACCCTCAGCAATCGTGGCACTGCTCTGTGGCATCAGGAGATACTGATTTGGGTCCAGAAGCTTTGTAGCTGCATTTGCTTAGTGCTGTGCCAAGCTAACAGCCCTGATTTTCAGCTCAAGCTGTATCACCTAGAGCTTGTAGGGAGGTCTCTATACCCCATTGTCTGGGCTCCAGGCAGTCTGGTTTGGCAATACTGTGAGCAAGTCTTTAAGGCTGCCTTGCACGCCTTGGGACTTTTTTCTTTGTGACATTCACCTTTTGGGCCAGAAGTGGTTTAATATTATGTTTTTCTGTGCAGCTTAAAATAAGGAAATTCGGTATATGGCCAGGAAGCGTGCTGGGGTCAGTGTCTGCACAGTCACTCTTTTGGGACTGCTCAGTTACTTCCAGACTTCCAAGGAGCCATTAAAATCTAGCACTGCAAAAAGTCACCTTGAGGCTGGGTGTCATGTGTGAGACAAAGGTAACCTGCAGACACCCAACATTTAGGACAACAGTCTTGCCAAATATGTCCAGTTTGCCCACTGTAGAAGATCAGGTTCAAAACCATCTAAGGAACCTGAAGGTGCACAAGTCCATGGGACCTGATGAGATGCATCCACGAATCCTGAGGGAACTGGCAGATGAAGTTGTTAAGCCACTGTCCATCATATTTGAGAAGCTGTGGCAGTCCAGTGAAGTTCCCACTGACTGGAAGAGGGGAAACATAACCCCCATTTTTAAAAAGGGAAAAAAGGAAGACCCAAGGAACTACAGGCCAGTCAGTGTCACCTCTGTGCCTGGCAAGATCATGGAGCAGATCCTCCTGGAAGCTACGCTAAGGCACATGGAAAAGAAGGAGGTGATTGGTGATAGCCAGCCTGGTTTCACAAAAGGCAGATCGCGCCTGACAAATTTGGTGGCCTTCTATGATGGGGTTACAACATTGGTAGATAAGGGAAGAGCAACTGACATCATCTACCTGGACTTGTGCAAATCATTTGACACTGTCCCACATGATATCCTTATCTCTAAATTGGAGAGACATGGATTTGATAGATGGACCACTCAGTGGGTAAAGAATTGGCTGGATGGTCACAGTCAAATAGTTGTGGTTAACAGCTTGATGTCCACGTGGAGACCAGTGGTGAGTGGCATTCCACAGGGGTCAGTATTGGGACCAGCACTGTTTAACATCTTTGTTGGCATCATGGACAGTGGGATTGAGCAAGTTTGCAAACCTTCAGCAAGTTTGTTGATGACACCAGGCTGTGTGGTGCGGTCAAGACGCTGGAGGCAAGGGATGCCATCCAGAGGGACCTGGACAGGCTTGAAAGGTGGGCCTGTGAGAACCTCATGAAGTTCAACAAGGCCAAATGCAAGGCCCTGCACCTGTGTCAGGGCAATCCCAAGCACAAATACAGGCTGGGTGGAGAATGGATGGATAGCAGCTCTGGGGAGAAGGACCTGGGGGTGTTGCTTTGTGAGAAGCTCAACATGAGCCAGCAATGTGCGCTTGCAGCCCAGAAAGCCAACCATATCCTGGGCTGCATCAAAAGCAGCGTGGCCAGCAGGTCAAGGGAGGTGATTCTTCCCCTCTGCTCTGCTCTTGTGAGACCCCACCTGGAGTGCTGCGTTCAGCTGTGGGGCCCCCAACCAAGAAGGACATGGATATGTTGGAGGGAGTCCAGAGGAGGGCTACGAAGATGATCAGAAGCTGGAGCATCTCTCCTATGAAGACAGGGTGGGGGACCTGGGGATGTTCAGCCTGGAGAAGAGAAGGCTTCGATTTTATCTTCTTTTACTGACATCTCACTATGCAGCCTTTACAAACCGTTCATGCTGGCAGAAGAAACACCTTGAGCAGGATTCACCTAACCATACACAATCATGGACAATGCAGGTATTTACAGCTGAACAACTCACCTACAGTGAGATGGGCACATCTGAGGTGCAATTAATACCATCCTAAATGAGGTGTTGAAAGTCAGACCTGAAGATGGCTGGGAAAAGTAGCTCAAACACACACATCTCCTTTATAGGCATCTACTGTTAAATGAGGGTAATTCTACCTGATTTTACATGTGTAGAAATGCTCGTGAACCTACTTTTGTTGAGCTTGAAAATAAACACAGGGAAAAGGTGGCACTACAGAAATACTGTTGCTGATGGAGAGAGGGAAGGGAAATGTTTGCAGATACCCTGGTGATTTTGCAGTGTCTCTGTTGACTGGGAAAGGATCAGCTTCCAAATGTTTTTAATGTAGTGACAGATCTCACACTGCTTTATTCATTTCCTGTGATTCAGACAAAACTAGCCTGTCACCATCCCAAACGTACAGGATGCTTCAGGAGAAAACATTTCCCAAGGCTCTGCTAATAACACAGTTCTCTTTAATTCCCTCATATTTTTATAAGCAATTCCTATCTGATTAATTATTAGTGATACCTTCTAAGAAGCTTATATTATTCCCAGTATCATTTCATTGCCTAACTGTCCAAGTTTACCTTACTTGATTTCCTGCTTCGTAATCTATCCTGGATCCTTTGGGTAGTCAATTACATTTCTGAGGTATTGGATGCGAACTTACCCTTCGAATCACAGAAACAGAGGATAATTCAGGTTGGAAGGGATCTCAGGAGGGTAAGGTCAAAACAGGGTCAGCTATGAAGTCTGACCAGTTTGCTCCAGGCAAGCCAGTTGAGTCTTGAAAACCTCCAAGGATAGAGACTGCACATCCTCTCCGGCTATTCTGTGCCACTGCCTGACTCTTCTCACAGGGAAAAACTTTCTCCTTATGTCCAATCTCAATTGTTTTTATTTGTACCCACTGTCTCTCATCTTCCCACCCTGCACTGCTGTGAAGAGCCTAGCTCTGTCTTCTTGATGACCTCTCCGTAGGCACTGGGGGCTGAATTTCCTCAAGTTCCTGCTGGCCTACTCCTCCAGCCTGCTCTGGTCCATCTGGATAGTAGCCGTGTCCTTCAGCATATTGATCGGTTCCCTGCAGTTTTGTGTCTTCTGCAAACTTGACAAGAGTACACTCTGTCACCTCCTTCAAGTCCCTGATGAAGGTGTTAAGCAGGTTGCAGGAATGACCCCTGTGGTATTCTACTCATTACCAGCCCTGAGATAGAGGATGATGCATTAACCACTACCCTCTGAGCAAAAACATGAAACCAAGATTTAACGCATCTGGTTGATCTGCTTATCCAAACCATAATGTCCCAACTTGGATACAACAATATTGTGGGAAATGTGTTGAAAGCCTTGCTGAAGTTGAGATTAATGACATGAACTGCTCTTCCCTCATCCAGAAATCTAGTCTTTGAAAGCAATCAGATTGGTCAGTCTTGATATAGCCTTTGTAAATTCATGCTGACTGTTCCCTACTACCTTATTCTCCTTCTTGTGTGCAGAAATACACTCCATGGGGTCTTTCTCCATGAATTTGTCTGGGACTGAAGTGATGCTGTTCAACATTAAGTTCCCTGGATCTTCTCCTTGGCCTTTTTTTAAAGTGTGTGCAATATTTACCTTTCTTCATCTGTCAAGGACCATCCCTGATCTCCACAACCTTTCAAAGTTGATAATCTGTGTAGATTACCAAGCAGCTATTGTCTTCAGAAAGCAGTGGCTGAAACAAGACGGGCCAAAAGGCTTCTGAATTTGGTACAGAGCCCTGAACAATACAGTACACTCCCCTGCATCTGTTTTCACTTCTCGTAGACTTCATTCCAAATGAGTCTGTGTTCACAGCCAGCTGAAATTGATGCATAACTGTCTAACTCTTTATTAGCATGAGTGTATTATTTAGGCACTATAAGGTCTTATTTATCTTATTTGATATTTTGAGCTTTGTGGTTGGTATTTTGGGACATTATAGACTTAAGGATTAACTTTGTTTCTTAGTCATAATATAACACGAAGAGGAGAGGGGAAGAAAAAAACCAAAAAACTGCATTGAGAAAATGAAACTTTTCATTATTATGCATATTAACATAGTAGGTGATTTATTTATTTGCAGAACAGCTACTACTCGTGTTAAACATCTTGAATATAAACCAATCATTAGAGGCTTATTAATGACATAGTAATTAATGGTAAGATAATTGCTAGCACTCAAACAAACAGCCTTTCAGATTCAGAATCAGATTTATCAATCAAGTGTAAAAACAGGCATCAATGCGGTCTGCCAGCTCACGTCCTTCAAGCGATCACCTTAGTTGGATATATTTGGTAACACTATTGTCATCCAGTAGTGATGTACTAAATTCAGATGATGGAAAATCCATTGTGTTAGTCATTAAATTGTTACACTGGCTACTTGTTGTCATTCAGAGATTGACACCTTATTTCTTCCCCCCAGTTTGTCTAGGTTCGGCTTTCAGATAATTGATTTATATGTACCTTTATCTACTGGCAGGCTTCCTCTGCTCTTTGAAATCTTTTTCTTTCTGCTACGTGTAGGCTGTGATCAAGCAAAGGTGTAATCTAATTCATGTTTTGAGAAATTAAATAAAAGAAGTGTCTTTACTTATACTTAAATGCGGCTTTGAAACTATAGTTCATTCTTCTGGCTTTTTTTTTTTTTTCCCCAAAAATCTTTCTTTTTTTTCTGTCTCTTTTTACAAAGTATAAACATCAGCAAAGGTTTCCAGACAAGGTCTCATTAATTCTATATGTCATAGTAATAATCTCTCTTTACTTCACTGTACCCCGCTGCTTATGTGCCAGAGATTGCACCTGCCTTCATAGTTGCAGTATCAGGCAGAAAGATAGAGCTGGCTATTCCTGCCCTGCAACATAAGATTTGCATAAAGAGCCAGGGGCTGAGATCCTCACATAATTTAGGCAAAATAACAGTGACAGCAGTTAAATATGCATTGTGGAAAAATACCAAGGACATATTTTGTCTGGATCTTATGCAAGGTGGAAAGAAGGGTGTTCGCAGCTTCCCACATGCGAAATCCTCACAACTAGTTAACCCTCCTGGTGCCACCTTCCTTGAATTGGAAGTTATATGGCTTTAATCATCCACCACCAAAGCCTGTGTTTTGGTCCCAGCTTCCATGACTGCTTTTAATTTTCATAGAACCACTGAAACACAGAGTGGCTGAGCTGGGAAGACACCTTTGGAGATCATCTAGTCCAATCGCCGTGCAAAGCATGGTCAGCAGGGTTAACCAGTTCTGGGGACTAGGTGGGTTGGACTTATGTCCACAAACAAAGGTATGATCTATCCATTAGCATGCTTTGCTGAATAGCAGTCATACAGCAGAGAAAATACTTCAGAGACATTTTCCCAACTGACTTTTGGGACAGTCACAGCTCCATGATGCTCCTGATACCTTCCATAGGCATTTCAAATTAGAGAAGCTGTGAGCACCTTTCCTCCAACCTTGCATAAGATCCAGACAAAATATGGCATTACCATTTTTCCACAATGCATATTTAACTCTTGTCACTCTTATTTTGCCTAAATTATGTGAAAATCTCAATGCAGGTTGCTCAGGGTTATGTCAGTCAGGTTTTGAATATCTCCAGGGATGGAGACTCCACAGCCCCTTGGGACAACCTGTCCCAGTGCCTGGCCACCCTCACAGGGAAAAAGCTTTTCCTTATGTTAAAATGGAAAATTAATCTATTTCAGTTTATGTACATATTCTTTTCTACTGTCACTGGGCATCACTGAGATGAGTCTGGCTCTATCTTCTTTTCTGCTCCCATCTTATCCCATGGATAAGATCATCCTAGAGCCCGGTCTTCTGCAGGCTGAACAGTCCCAGCTTTCTCAGCCTTTCCTCATATGATAACTCTCCAAGTCCCTTCATCATCTTTATGGCCCTGTGCTGGACTCTCTTCAGTATGTCCATGTCTCTCTTGTGCTGGCAAGCCTAACACCTAACACTGGGCACAGCACTCTGGATGTGTCTCACTGAGGCTGGGCAAGGGAAAAGATGATCTTCCTCAACCCACTGTCAGTGTTCTCCCTCATGCAGCCCAGAATGCTATTAGCAAACAGCAAAAGCCAGTTCTCATCTGAATTGTATGTACATATCAGGGCCAAGAGCCCAGTTTTGCTCCTTGTCTGCCTCCACATCAGAAGCTTACCAGATTTATTTACCACTTTGTGGTACCAACACCCATCTCAGCTGTATGATAGAACAGTTTCATCAAGTGAGGCGGAGAGTTCCTCTTCCAATATGCTTTGAAACACTCACTGGCTCAAAGTGCTAAAACTCTTACAGGGCAGCCTACAATCTGATTGTTCTGCCTCTTTTTATGTATTCTGACAGGCTTCTTCGCAAAATGAAGGAGATGTTGCCACCATTTTTTTTTTTTTTTTCAAATAGATGGTCTTGAATTGCTAAGAGCTCATTTTTAAAAGGGCAAAAGACACCTGGATGCTGAACAGATGTTTAACACCTTGAAAATTCTTACCTGTTTCTTGAAAGTCAATGAAGGGAAATAGATACTTAACTTTGATGGGTTGGCTTTTTTTTTTTTTTTTTTTCTGGAGATCTTCAGAGGCACTGTTTTCCTTCCATTGCATCCATTTGTCACTTAGGATGTCCATACATGGATTACAGGGTTAGATGTTTGAAATGGAGGCAAAGCCTGACTTCCAGGTGCCCTGGAAGTTTGCAGCAGCTGGCTGAAAGCATAGTTCCAGGACTCCCAATTTATTACTGAGATGGCACCTTCATCTGAGGCTACTGAGTTGTCAGTGTAACATAAGCCTGGTCACATCAAATCCCTCCAGGAGAATCAGTGGTTAGGAATAGTGAAATTGGTGGATATCATATCCTTTTAAGTCAATGGCATTTGCTCCTTCTAGTATTGCTAATCTGCTAAAGTCCACCTCCTCCCTTTTTTAAGGAAAAGATAATTCTCACTATTTCTAAAAGAATTAATCATAATCTTCTGGATAGATTAGAGAAGGAAAAGCAAACAAACAAACAAACAAACCCAAACAACTTCATTTCGGTTTATTATTGCAAAACTGAAATTCAGCTGCCTGGCCAGTTCTCCTCAGAGATGAAGAGCATGATCTCTCCTCAGCCTCCCTTGTTTCCCCAGCCCTTGAGTCCCTTGTTTTCCATTCATGTTGGTCAATGGGTGATGGTTGTGAGACCTACCTTTCAGGAAAGAGAAAGCAGTTTGCTGACTGCTTCCCAAAGCCCAGTCAGGTTATGAAGTCCAGTTCTGTATTAATCCAAACAGAGACTTCCTAGTGGATTCTGTCAAGTTGGGCTTAAAATCTTGACTCTTGGTCCAGTTGGTGCTAGGTGCACAAAATCTCATGAGCTAAATAGGAGTTAAGAAAATCTTTCAAAAGCAACCCCTATGAACCTACCTGCCTCTGTAGGTATGTGAGTAAATATGAAAGGAGAGAAAGCAGAATGCAGCAGTTTCCCTGCTATATTTTTGTAAGTGAATACTGTGCAGTAACTTTTCCTGTCAGGTTGGCAGGATGTATTTTTTCACCAATTTTATTCCTGTGCTGAATTATTTTAGTAGTGTTTATAAATGACAATCCTCTGTATTGGCTTTTCTCCATGTATTGTATATGGCATTTACTTTCTCATTAATTGCACTACCTGTCTCCCTTTCATTCTTAATGACACTCATTTTCCAGAATAGACTGAATGAACAAGTTCCATAAAAAAGGGAAATGGATTAGCAGGCATTTCCCTTGTGAAACACCAGATCGGCCATTATTTTTAGGAACATTTCCCAATCAACAAATCTCACATTAGCAGGGTGAGTGGGGTTATCATCCTACTGGGGCCCTCAGAATAAACTGATCTAGACTTCCCAGGACTAAATATCATCTGAGTAAGTTTACTCTGTATTCCCTTATTGACTAGGGAGTGTTGTAGGCCTGGAGACAACTAACGGGAAGGTGAAGCACTTAGGCTTAAGTTGAATTCAGGCTGGATGAAACTGAGCCCTGAATATCACAGAGGTGGTTTGCAATGGTTAACATGCAACAGAAAATGGTACCATGAAATCAGGGAAAATCCTGATTTCAAGTCCTTATAAACTTTAAGTCATTAGCTATTGAAGTTGAAGCCTTGGTCTCAGATGTGATCTCTGGTCAGACATGAATTCAGAGCAAACAATACAGCTGTCTGTAAAGTCTGGAAACAATAAATCCATAATATTTTCCCCATGATAAATTGCAGTCCCACAGGTTTGCAGTAGAAGTACACAAAAGTCAGCTTATGCCTTCATCCAAGGTCACAGGGACCTCTTCTCCTATAAGAGCTTCCAGAAATCTAGCAATCTCCAAGGTGACCACTCCAAAACAGCTGCTCTCACACTGGGGGGTACTTTGTGTTAGGCATATTGAGGTTAATTGGATGTAGCATTTCTTAAAATAAAAGATAAGTGTTATCTTTTGATAAGTTTTCTGCTGTTTCTCTTTGGATATCCTAAACTGCAAAACACATTTAGACTCCTATATCGATGTGATTTTTCTTTTTTTTTTTTTTTGAGAAGAAACATGGTTGTCCACTTCTGAGGCTAATTACCATCATGGCAATCTAGGAGCTTTTCTCTATAGGCTGCTCGGTTTGGGCTGACATGTCGTGGCTTCTCATTTTCAATCTCTTATTTTTGTCAGTGTTTGACTCTCACTTGAAGTTATGTTTATTTTTTTCCATGTTCCAATAGAAATTAAAATGCCACTGTCACCACCTGTCTGAGACAGACTCAGAATTGAGACTAATTTTACATTCCAGTAAAATACCTCGTATCTAAATAATAAATTGTAAGGTCTTTCACTCCATGAGTGTCAATAGAGTTTGATTTGGGATTAAGATCATTTTTGACTGCAGTTGCAAATATTTGATGTGTGAAACAGGAATATATTTTTCCCTGTCTGTGAAAGCTAGAGGTAGAGTGGTGAATCTTTTAGATCATGCTATGTTGCATTCCTTGGAATGACATTGTAATAGAAAAGTCTTTTGTGGACAAAGTAACATTTTTATGCCTTCACTTGAGTAATGAAACAGTACAGTCATATGTATGGGGAATGAATTGAAATTACTCCAAGAACAGAACATTTAGTTTGTGGTTAGGGCTATGGTTTGGGCCTGAAGAAGTCAAGATTCATATGTTGAAAATGTGTCCTGGTAATTTAGTCTTTACTTGCCTCAGATATTTTTGAGGATAATGTGTGTACATTAGCATGTAAGCCTTGGAGGTTTATCTTATGGATGTACAGTATACAAGGAGAAATCTTTACCATTTGTTGTGTGCCTGATGATCACAGATTGATCACATGATGAGATCTGCTCATTAGCGAAAATCCCACTGGCCTAAGCTGCTAAGCAGAAGGGTAATGACTTCCATGGGTGTAGGAACATCACTGAAATAGTGACCTGAGCCCTAAGAAATAAGTATCAGGGTCCTCAGGGCAGCAGTACACCTCACCTGGGACTCCTTCCACCCCTCCATGGGCCCAGGAACCCCATTTTAGTTCATTCTGGGGCTGTCAGTCCCTGTCCCAGTGATGCTGTAGGAGTCCTGGTCTCCAGTCCTGTCTCGAGGCTCATCTCCTGAATTAACCCCTTGGACCCATGATGTAGCTTTGTCGCCAGCCTTGTTTCCTTTCACTCCAACCAGGGCTCCCTGAAGAGATCTTAAACCCGGTTCATTGCTTACCATGTCTGTGGCTGTCCATGGACACTGTTACCAAACCCTGGCTCTATGTACCACATTTGGAACCCGCAGGATGTCAGCCCATGGGCAAGGGCATGGCTGCCAGCTCCCTTCCCTTCTGGAACAGCCACCCCTTGCAATACCCTGACAGCAGGATATTCTTTGGTGATGAAGACTCCTCCTGCTGCTCACTGAAGCAGTTTTTCTGCCATGTTAAATGACCATTTTCCAGGTTATTTATTCAAGTCCTCAAAAAGACTACCTAGATTGTTGCTTTCCAGTTATGTGAAGCCTGTCAAATATGTCACTGAAATGGTTAGTAATGGAATTGTTCAGGGAAGTCTCCATAGAAAGACTTTATTTCTCCCTGCTCTGATAATGACTGAGATGGAGTACTTTACATTGCACACCAATGTAGGTGCTCCCGAAATACTGACATGATTCCTGTGGCATTCTTTAAAAACTATAAGGCCCCAGTAAGGATTATGGTCCAATAAATGGGGTTCCAAAGAGCAAAGAATCAAGATCCTGTGGGCTAAATTTTTAGAAAAAAAGTACAGCCTTAAAGCATTTGCAGACTATGTGTATACCAATATGAATTTTCAAGCTCAAATTCTTTAGCAATTCTTTTTTCCTTCATACTACCATCCACCACAGGACAATATCTAATTACCTTCCATGTAAACTCAGTGGCGAGCAGAGTGTACTACAAAATAGATAGATAATCACACACTGTTGTAGAAGATGACCAGTCAAGGTCCCTTTCGGCCTTATTTCTATGATTCTGTGTGCATAAATTCCCTATTACCCCTTTTCTCAGTAAAAACTATTTGGGATCAAATTCTATTTTAGATTTGGTCAATTACCTTTTTGGTTGTGGAATGGGAAGAGAGCACTGGGATTTTTTTTCTGCTAGAAATTATGTTTGTGGAAATGCGTTTCCTGATGGGAAATGTTCTATAACAGTTGCTAAAGCAAAGCATACCAGATATGTTTCATTTCCACTCAAAGCTTGTCATGTGGCTGGGCTGCCTGGCTCTCATATAATTCATTGTGGGCAGTCTGATTTGCCTCATTTCCTGGGGAGTGCAAATATTGTAGTGACTCTAAGATATGAATTTCATCTTTAATGTAATTGGGCTTGATTGTTGTTTTGAAGATTAAAGGCATAGTCTTTGACATCGGAAACAAATGATGCACAGCCGTTCCTGAAGAGGAACTATGTTTTGTTCCTCAGGAAGCACGGGTAGCCACATCCACAATCAGAGTCCTGTTTACTTGGTCTCTAATATACTGAATTGCACTAAGACTACCGCAAATACACAAAGGCAGGAGAGAACAGAGTAGAGCAATGTATAGGTTAAGTGCATTTCTTTTTGGTCTGCTAGGGAAGACTCAGTATCTGGAGTTTCAATACAATTTTAACAAGTGGAAATTTTGATGGACAGTTTGTTGACTCATATTTCTATTACGGAACATTAAAAATCTTCTTAGGTTTCTGAAAATTTGGTCTCCCATCGTGGTAACCTCTACCTTCCTGCCCTAAAAGTTCAAGCATCTTGCTCATCGTGAGTAGTGGCATCCTCAGAGAAAGACATTCGATATATTTATTGGGTTATGTGGCAAGGTTTAGGCAGTGGGGGACTGCAAGGGTGGCCTCTGAGCAGAGCCCAGGAGCTGCCCCAGGTCAGACAAGAGCCAGCTCCAGCCGGCTCCAAAAGGGACCCGCCGCTGGCCAGAGCCCAGCCAGGGAGCGACGCTGGTTG
>VXAA01003688.1:125378-139343 GCA_013399115.1 Anseranas semipalmata | reverse complement strand
CCCCCTTTTCTTTGTGTGTGTGTGTGTGGGGGGGGGGGGGAGATAGTGGCTGTGGTGGAGTTCAGCTGCCCAGCAGGGTAAAACCACCACAATATGAGCATCCCCCTGCCTCTAAACACATCCCTGCTTTGCTGGCTTGCTTGCAATAAAACCATTTTGTTTTTAAGTTTGAGGTTTAGTTTCTGAAATCTACTTTCTCAGTTGTAGTTTATATTCTACTGTAATTTATGCATATAAATAATTCTAAATAATTCATAGTGTTATGCAAGATATTCTGTCACTATAACAAGTCTCTTAAATCTGTGTTTAGATAGATGGATTAAAACCACCTCTGTTCCAGTATCACTGAGTGGCTATTGCATGTTCCAAATACACATCTTGATGAATACTGCACAAGCCATTGCCTCTATGTTGCTGCAGAGAAAAAAAAAAAATCTGCTATGGAGAAAAAAATATTGCCAGGGGCAAGAACAGAAGAAATTCTTGTAATGCCTAAGCCTTGGAAGAAGAAAGAACATTTGCTCAACAAAATAAAAGTCCTCTGTAGGAAAGGATGGAACTGATTTACTGTGAATAGAAAGCATAAAGGATCACTAGGATCAATGTACCCACCTCAGCTTTCTGTTATTTTTAATGGTTTACCTAATGCTATTGAGAGTTGAATTTTCAGCTGTGGATATGATACTAATGCAGGAAATACAGCAAATAATGAAGAACAATGAAGCTCAGCACAGAGGGTTTAAATCATTTAAATGCCTTTTTCTAAGAGACAATGTAGAATAGCAAAGAATCCAACAAGGTAACAAATAGAATGTCACCGCAGTGTGTTATCAGGAGTTCGAAATAAATTTGGGGAGTTATTGTGGAGATATTCCCCATGGCCTTCAACCCACTGTGCTTCTGTATAGGAGAAGGCAAACAGAATTGCTAGAAATACAATATAAATCAGAGAAGATAGTATTATTGTATATAAAGTAGTTAGACTGCACCTAGAGCACTATAAACAACACTGAACATCACACCTAAGAAAAGATATAAGTGCCAATGATTGTGCAATAGGGAGCAGACAGATTTGGTCTCAGAGGCATTTGCCTGAGGAACCAGGGTGCATTTTTAGTGGCTGAGGGAAGATTTTGTGCTGATATAGCGGAGATTCTCAAGCTGTGAAAGGTATTAATGGAAGAGTCTCAGGCAAATCTGCCAAGTATGCATCAGCTAAATAGAGACTGCCTGAAGCACTATGGGGATTTTGGCAAGCATCCAGTGGGTTACTTTTGTCCGTCTTTACAGCTCCTAGCTGCTTCAGGAACTCCCTGCAGCAGATGGCTGCTCTGAGTCACTGAGGTGTGAAATAGTTAGCAAATTCACTCCAATGGTCAGTATTTGCTGGAGGAGAGAGGTGCTGTGCAGTTCCCTGAGCCTGCGGTAGTCCACCAGCCTTTCCTTAGCAGGAACGTCCCAGTGATGTGTAACCCATTGGATAACAGCAGCATCCAGGCTGGCCATTTTAATACAGCTTGTAACGGAGTGCCTTTGAAGCTGGTCAACAGCAGTTCAGTCCATCCTCCGGGGATGAAAGAAAGGTTTTGAGTACCATGGAGATGAACAATGTTTCTCTACATCTACCAACTCTATCACATAACACTAACATCAGGCAGGCAGGATGGCCCAAGATCTTTCCTGGGACATTAGATTCACCTATCACAAGGGTAGATAAGGTAGATAGATACCATGAAGTTCAGGTGGGACCTTATCTCTTGTCAAGGGAAATGTAAATGTGAGGTCAAGACTTGGAGGCATCAGAGCGCTCCTAGGATTATGCAGGGCATAAAAAATGTGAATGACATCTCTATATATTTTCAATAGAATTGTGTAGGGAGGAGATGGAGTTCAACATAAGTCACTTAGGTAAGCATAATAAAGTTGTGAAATGTAGATATAGGAATTCATCCCCAGCATCTTGGTGTTAACATTTTTATGTTTCAGTTTGTAGCAGGAGTAGATAGCGCTGCAAGGGCAGCAATGCTCCTGAGCAACTGTGTTGTGATAAAAGATGTAAGCATTGCAGAGGAATTGAGTGTCCCAAACCTGGGTGAGATGCTGAGATCCAAGACTTTTCCGAAGAATGCCACTGCTGGGTGTGTAGTCACTAGGTGTGTAGCCCTTCAACCCACCTAGTGGATATTTGCGTTCTCAAAATTATTTCAATTTATACTGTTTTCTGTAGTTCTTTGTATGGGAAGAGATGATCTTACCTTCTTTAATTCACATTTGTGTTGTAAATCCAATGGCTGCTGTGGCTTTATGCCAGATTTTGTTGGCTGCAGTGTCCAACTTACATAAGCATATGAATTTACTATCTATACTGTTTTGTGTTCATCTTTTTTTTTTTTTTTTTCTGCGTGCTTTTTTGAAATCTCCCTGCACTCACCTTATACATCTCAAATACACAGAGAGCTGCTGCGTGGCTGCCTAGGGTCACCTGAAGCCTTTGGCCTTCCAGCAACCAGGACACCTTGTTTAACTGGCAAAAGGAGCCCATCGTGTGAGGGATTTGCACATCATAGCTGCTTGTGATTAAAAACCAAGCAACCAAACAAACAAAAAAAGACTTGATAATCCTTTCAGTTCTGGATGCCACCTTTTCTCTCCCCAGGATTACTGCTTGGAGAACTGTAACAGGGTTCACAAAATGATGATACAGAGAGATCTCGTTTGGCACTGGACTGTGATAAAAATTAAAATTTGGTATGGAAAACATTTGTTTTGACTGGTTAAGTGGAGGTTGCAGTCATGGTTGTTCTCAGAAAACAGATGATAATGATGGATATTTATACTGGGTCTTTCCTCTCCAACAGCAATGTAAAACACTGGGTTTTGAAAGTATCAAAATAAGTCACTAAAAATATTGCTTTCTGAATCTTCGCAAGTTTATAACTGTACACTCTGACATAGGTAGAAATGATAGCCTCTGCTGCACAGATGACACACAACGTCTCCTCAGTGAGAGATGACTTAGTGCATGCACTGCCATTTAGGGTGTGGAAGTTCTTAATCCTCGGTATATCTATTGCTTACGGGATTTTCATCTCACAGCTATGGAAGAAATTACAATGCAGCAGAGAAACATCCAGACTTGCTTTAAATTAGAGATGTAGGAGCTGGCAGCAGGCCAAAGCATAGGTTAAATCATGCTGTGAGGTACTCTGCGTCGAAAGAGGCTGCTGCTGGTTCCTGAGACAGCTCATTTAAAACTGGTCTCTGCTAGTTTCACACTGCTTTGCTGGAGAAGACATCCCTTTAGGGCTAAGCTCTGACTGACTTGCACAGTGGGAGAGGGGAAAAGTTTGGAGTTCCTTGGGTAAGACCAGCCCAGGATTAAAACCTTATATTCTGAAATGATTCCTCAGAAGAATATCAGCATCTTGAAGGAAAAGGAAAATAAAATCTGACAGGGAGCTCGAGAACTGGAGCTGTGGCTCTCGCTCCTTCCCTGGCTGGTGGATTGGGTTGGTGGCACAGATGAGCGTACCATGCCCCTCCAGTGTAGGGCCACAAATATCTTTGCTGTCCTCAATATGATCCTGACTGTAAGGCGCATTTGATGCTCTCAATGTAGATCTCTTCTTGCAGCATGTTAAATGTAACTGATGTAAGGAAAAATACTGTTCCTAAAGTTAATGGATCGGATCATCTGGATATATGTTCTCAAATTTCTTTTTGTATGGGATCTCTGTTTTTTTTCAGGAACAAATGCTTTGGATTAGCTGTGTAGGTGAATGACTGGAGACAGCAACACTGTGCCCGACTTCAGTAAAAAAATGTCCAGCACTGAAAAGCGACATTATTTTAAAAATACAAGAAAGAAAAACACACAGAGTGGAGCACCTGATCAACACAAACCTTGGGCTTCTATATTTCTGTGTGATAGAGAGTCACTAAAAGTAATCCAATATCTGTCACTTTTTTTAAATATAAAAAAGACAACACTGTACAACATATGAGCAAATGTTTAACGTATATCAGAAAAATGAGTTACATAAATCTATACACAATAGAATTGCCTGACAGGTAATTTGTAACTTAATTCATGAAAGACTAATAAAAATAAAAGACAAATATAGAGCTACATTTTAAAACTGTCAGACAAAGATTAGATAGCATAAGGTAATTGGTGTTTGTGTTCTAGTAAAGGCTGTTAAACAATTATTTTGTCTGAAAAATGCTATCATGCTTTGAACAAAGTGTCGTTGCTGATCTCTGCATTGACAGAAGAAGTTTTCAGGTTTATTGGAACTACAGTCTCATCCAAAATTAGAGTGTTTGTTTGATATTTGGTGGTCAGACAATTTGGACTGGAGGAGGCTGGTACTTCACTGCAATTAGACATGAGTTCTTTACAAGATAAACAATCCTATTATTAGTTTACTGTACTACTTTTACCCTTAAAGCAAAATAACAGACATAAAGAAAAATAGGCAGAAAATCATAGGCAGTAACATTCTTTATATTATTACTCAGTATGGAGGAAATGTCAGATAAACCATATTAAGATGATTGTCAGTATACATAATGAATATTGCAAGATCTTAAAAAGAGACAAAGTTCTTGGTCTGCATCAGCTGCCTAGTTGGGTTTGTGAAGATCCCTGAGGATCTGGGAGATTTTTCAGACTTCTGATCTTAGAGGGTCAGTGCCAGACAGGGGGCAGATGGAAGGAATAGAAAGGGTCAGTGCTGGAATGGATGAACAGAGAAAAACTTATTGATTGGGTTGGATTAGGTATAAGGACACAAATCAACTGCAGGACATGACTGACGCTGCCCAATATGGTAGTCAGCATGACTTAGCTCTCGTTATTCCAGTAGTCTCAGATTCTGCTCGTATGGCTTGAGACAGTCCACAGATGGCATATAATTCCAAAAATGTACCCACATGCAACCACAATTAAGCAGTTCCTTCATTCACCTACAAGAGTATTGCGCTTTCTTGAGCTATGAGAGGCACAGAGAAGTCATCATATGCGAGAAAGCTAAAAGGTTGCCACCCCATGACAGAGAACGGAGGGAAGAAGGACTGCCAGGAGCAGAGCACAGGTGGGACATGACAATGGTAATCAACTCCTCCTGCATCTGCCTTGAAGGATGGATGCAGCTATGTGCTGGAGGAACAAAGCCAAGCTGATCCCAGGTTGAGAGTATGGGATCGTTCTGCAGCCCCTGCACCAGCACAAGCCTTCTGCTATCAGGCTTATAGTCCAGAAGAAAGGTAAGTTGCTCTTCAACACACAGAAGGCTGTATGCAGCCTGGGACTTATAAAATGGCTTTGAAATTCAGTATGAAAGTTATGCTATATTTCCAGTAGTTTGCATTTATAAGAACATGAATTATCCAGATATTTTAAACCCAACCTCTAAACTTCAGATGGAGATCTACTAAATATGATAAACTACTGTGGAGTTACTGCTGAAATGACTTCAATATCTGGAGCAAAATGTTTTGGGAGCTTATTAAATTGGAGTGGAAAAGCAGTTTAATATATTCATGAAGGTTGTATTGATTGTGGGATGTTTGTCTTAGAATCAAATGGTCATAGCTTCAAAATGCAAGATGTTTTGAGTACTTTTAATATTTCATTTATCTTTACTCTGACTGCTATGGAAATTTGAGTTTATGGATTCTTCTTTTAAGTTAAAATTGTTCAGAATTTAGTTTCTTGAACTAATATTCTTTTAATGCTATTTGTACATTATTTTTTCCAAAATGCAATATGCAAGACACTGGGGGAATGTAATTGATTTAAAAATGGATATGGTTTCTGAAATGAACAAAATCACATACACTAAAGTGTACCCCAGTGACATCAGAGTGGGGCTTTGATTGTAGCACTTTCCTACAGACTGATTCACATCTCACTAAACTCAGCTGGTCTGTCTGTAGGATTAACATACTTCTAAGAGTCAGTGAAGTGAATCATAACAGTAAAAGTTAGTTAGATATGTTCCTACATGAGTTATCACTGAATAAAGCCCAGGGTTTCTCAAAATTGCTCAGTGACATTCCCCAGACACTGATCTTATTTCCTACATTTTTCTTAAGTTGGTATATACGATATTGCAAAAAGGATGAATTCTGTGCTATGGACTGTGCAGAATGCTAACTAATTGTGATTAATTGATTTTTACTTTTGTGCAGGCTAAAACTTTATTTCACTCAGGGTAAATGCATGCAGTTTTACTACTGGCATTAAAGAAAGAAAGAAAGAATAGGGCTGCTTTTGATGTGCCAACTTTAAAGAAACTGTACCTATATAGCAGTTGGATTTCTGTGACTGTACGGCTCCACTCGTTTCCATCTTGCCCTTCCTTGGGGACACTTAATACCATGTAGGAAGAGAATCTTAGCTGGTGTGTTGCTCTTATTAAGGTATTTTGACAGAACTTTAAGGCTACATTTACAGCATCTTAAATTCCACAGTATTGTCAGATCAATGTAAAATAGGGCACTGTGAGCTGCAGTGCTAAAACTGCACTTGTGAATAGATAGTGGACTATTAGCCCTACTTTTATGAAAGGGAAACTAGGATACAGGAAAGCAAAGTGATTTTTGCTCTAGCTCAAGGCAGACACTGAACAAAATACAGAATGACTACCCTGGAGTTTAGTGTACTCTTTCTTATGCTGCATTTTCAGCAAAAGTTGAGCTCTTTCTTTTGAAGTGTTCTATAACCCACACCTATATACTAACAATGAGGAATATTTCAATACCAGAATAACAGTACCAGATGTTTGAGAAACCAAGCAATTTAACAAAAAAGAAAAAATAAATATTTTTTGCAGCTGTTCTGGAAACAGAAAACCAGTAGGATTTATCATTTTGGGCATCCCTTTCAATGCTATTTTTTCACATTGTTTCCTTAAAAGAAAATTTGTTGTTCTGATTATATATGTTATAAATGCAAATGCCTTGGAAGAAGGGATATCTTATTCATCAGCAAAGTCTCAAGCACGAGAAAAACTGAGACTGCCCAAGGCTGTATGGAGGAAAGACTTGAGCAACCAAATCTCGATCTGTTTTGAGAACTCTGTGTTGACACAGACAAGTGGGAAAAGTGGTCTCTGTGATCCCAGAGTTATCAAAGGGAGGAGGTGTTTGCGGGCTTTCAGCATTAAACTTTATCAGAAATATTGCTGAAGGAAGCCATGACAGAGGCCCAGAACAGGGCTATCATAATTCAGAGCAACTTAGCTGAAAATCAGAGAGCTTTCAGAGTTTTATGGGGTTGGGAATTTCAACTCTGAAAAGGGGAGGGGATTAAAATTCTGTGCTTATTTACTTTTGATTTGTGTAATGTTTGTTCCTAAAGTCAGAAAAGCAAATTAATGAAAACAGTACACAGCAGGAGAAATACCTGCACCTGGGAGAACGTATGAGCTGGCTATAAGTTAGTAAATACTATAATTAGTTTTCTACATGTTTTGTTTATCTGGGAATATGATTAATATAATACCAAAGATTAGATGTAATAACCCGTACCTAGTGGTTTGTGCATGGACGTGTACTGATAAGCAATGAGTACTCGTGAAGTACAGGGTGGAATTCCTATATGACTCTTGCAGCTTGGAGAATAGCATTCTTGGAGGATATCATGACCATTAAAATATGTTATATATATATATTATATATGCGTGTGTACGCACACACACACACTTCTTTTTGTTTTCATCTTTGAGCAAGAGTTGATGACTAAAGAGAAATCTCACTCCAAATTCTTTGTTACTGGGAACTTTTGCTGCTGGAGCTGAGCTTCCTTTTCAGCAAAGCACATGAAAAATGATTTATCCCCATAGCCATCTTCATCTTGATTAACATCAAGAGCATGCACTGCAATAATTTAGAGTAGATTCTCAGCCAGTTTGAATTGTCATAGCACCACTTCAGCTAATAGGTTTATGACAGAATACATCATCTGAGAATCTTTACATATCTGAGGGATCAAAAAAAAATCAGGTTACTAATTACAATTTGAAAACATGAAAGAGGAAATTTCAGGAATAGTCTGAAAACGTTTGGTTCTGTGGCAAGATGAAGTAGAAGAAAGTGATCGTGCTGGAAAGGACCTTTAGGTAATTTTGCAATAGAATAAGCCAGGAAAAAAAGCCAGAGTGATTCAGTGTTTCATGTTCAAAGGTGGCATGTTTCAGAGCAGCGTAGTTATATTTCTTCTTTCTATCACAGTGGTATAACCTCAACCAGCACATTGTGTTCAATCCTGAACACATAACTGCCAGATAGATACTGACAAATTGGGGCTTGCTCTTAGATGAAAAACAAAAGAAAAAAAAAACTGAAAGGATTTTTACAAAATATTAAAGAACCCAAGTATTTCAGCTAGTAACTGAAGACTTTGTCAGGCTACATGTTGGGCAAGTATAAATCAGAAGGACTGGTAGGAAGTGTTGGTGTTACGAAGAGTAGATGGGCAGATCAAGAGCTAAAAGAAAGCCTAATGAGATATATAAACCTTAAGAGGGCAAAGTGCTAAGGTTTAAGTCCATGAAATTATTAAGACCTCTAAGTCTCACTGAATTTAACTTTATATCTGTCACTGAAATACCTTCATGGTTCCTCAATAAGGCTTGCTAAGCCAAGCAACAGCTGATGTATTTGCAGTGTTTTGTCACTTGTACTTACCCAGAGCTGTAGCATGGGTTGATGAGTTGGAGTCTGTGAAGACTGACAGCATGCTGTCATGGATCAATCTAGGAGCAGCTTTTGGCAGTGTAAAAGATGAAAAGCAGTAGGGCAGGTGGTAGGATCAGTGATCAGCATCTTGTTTGTTGTCAGTGATGACACTGCCTTCTGCTGTATAAGGTGTTATGTTGTTGGTTTGGTATGATGAAATACAGTGTTTTTGTTTGTTTGTTTGTTTTTTCTCAACAGAAAGTTGAATATGATCCTCTAATGCTAACTGTGATTGCCATGGATTATCTCTGAGAGAATGGACTCCTCATGCTGAGTCTGAATCTGTGGTTGGTTACTTAGCCATGACAATAAATCTGGATCTAATGCTCCTGAGAAGGATCTTGTGTAAAAAAATAATTGTATATTAATTCCTTCATGTAACAAACAACTCTAGAGAAGTAGTTCTGGAGCTGAGGATGTTGAGAAGGGTTGCACATATTCCAGAAGAGATGTAATGTTGAGGAGCTGAGTTAATAGAAGGCTGCTGTTAAATTTATCATTGTCAGTATTTTGCTTAAGTTTTCCTGAAAGGTCAATGCAGAATCTTGCAGTCCTGTGCCACAAGCAGGGTGCAGTTTCATCTTTTAGATGCGGCTCCTTAGAATACAGTTAGGTTGTGGAGCACTGGCACATTACAGAAATGAAATATCTGTTGGCAGCATAAGATCACCAAGAATGATTTGTAGCACTGATTTAGTTGATTGAAAATGTTACAGCAGTTTTCAGCTACACTGGCTGTTAAAAGGGTATGTTGGTAAGGAAATAGTGAAACCTGGATACTGACTGAGGTCATTAGTATCTGCTAAGAGGATCAGACATGATCCTTCATCTGCTCAAAAGATGAAGATTACTGGACAGGTCTTTCTAAGTTGTGATTTCTACACCTTACTGATTTCTTGTCATTTATTTATATTCTGCTGGTAACAGCCAGTCAAGGACCATCCCTCTTTCCAACAGTAACTCTGTAGAACTTTAGAGGCAACAGGGATGATACTAGCATCTGGTCATCTGGTTACCAACTCTTCTTCTTCTTCTTTTCTTTTTTTTTTTTTTTTCTTTCCCACCATTGGCTTGTTTGCTAGTTTGTCTTCTGACTGTTAGCTGTTATTATGTTTCTTTAGTAAACATTTTAGAAATACACCACGAAGTTCTTTCCCCCTTTTTTCACCACTACTTTTGGTGCTAGTCCTGTCTGCTATATCTCCCAACTACTGTCAAAAGTTTTTTTGTTGCTGGATAAGATGCTCTGCTGGTGGAAATTGGAGGACACTATGATGCCTCTGGGTGTCTTGTCCTTGCTTATTCTTCCAAATGCTTTTCTTCTGCTATCTTGCTCCTTCCCACTGGCCAATGCGATATATATTGGAAATGAAGGAAAGAGGATATATGTGTCAAGGTATTTGTTAGTATAATTTAAACCATAGGCTGGTGTGGCAAGAAGCCACAACAAAAAAGTTTGTTTCCAGTAATTTCTAGTGTAGCATTGAATGATGAACTAAACAGAACCCATGAGGTGACACACAGAGTCATTCCAGGTAACATTTCTTATACAGTCCCTTCCCCTGCCATTAAATTTTGTCCTTAGGCTTTAGTAGGCACTTAAAAGGTTTATAGCATCCACAATGCAAAGCGTTAATCATGTTGCTTTTGCGTGCATAGGCTTTTCATAAGGCCCTAAAATAACTTTAAACAAGAAATCTAAAACATACTGTGTAGTAAATACTCTGTTAAAAGGGGAAATAAACATCTGATATTTCATTATGGACTCATATGATGCAGGGGTGAGTAGAAGTGAGACTAAAGTGAAATATAGAATACGCTTGCCGTATTTCCATATGAGAATATAAATTTAAAAGGATGGAAAAGTTATGCTGTCCTACAGGTTAATATAGTTTGGTTACTGAAGACTACGGATAATTTGGCACAGTGTAACATATATGTTGTTTTAAGGCAACAGATCAGTCAAATGCATAATTATAAATGGAGGTCGTGCTGTTTATGCTACCAGTGTTGCAGGAAAAAATGTGCAACCACCCCTGCAATAGGCCCTTAAAATGAGGTCATCTGTATTTTAAAGTTATTTGGCTTTTATTAATGAATAGAACAGTAACAGATCTCCCTCTCTTTCTCTTAGCAAAACCAAATTACTACTGTAGTCCTTCACCTCCTTTGTTGTATTAACTGTACAAGCTTAAAGCAAACCTATGTGGGCCTGAGTCTGGGAAACATTTGTCTTGTTTATTTTGTGAAGCCCCCAGAGCTATGCAGAGGTAAGGGTACTAAGCACATCATAAAAGCTCGTGAAGCTGTTTTTTTCTTATTTCCAGAAGTGGTCAGAGTTGCCAGAGAAGCATCCTGGAAATTTGAGTGGAAAGGTTGATGGTTTGGGAGGTAGATGTCCACAAGATAAGCCTGTGAAGATAAGAGAGAAGTCTGAGAAGACAAGTACTCCCTCACCTGGAAGGTATTTAAGAAGTTCCTGCCTATGCGGTGGGCTCTTGGGTCCTTGCACAGGGGAGTCATTTGTCTTCACAAGCAGAGAGCCAGTGCAGAGCTGAGTCCAGCAGAGCTCACTGCAGATGCAGGGTCAGGTGCTCATTCTGCAGACTCAATACACAGGGATGGAAATGATATTGCGAGTGAAAAATCCCTGCTCCTGCACAGGTAAAATATAAAGACAGTGCTGAGAAATTGCTGCTTGGTTGGGTGATTTACTGTATCATTTGCACAGGAACAGGCAACAAACCATCATGCACCGAAGTTTCAGACAAACAGATCACAGTAAATTGTTCTTTATAAGGATGGGACTAATATTCCCTGTGTGTTTGATTTATACGCAGTAACTAGAACTTTATTCAGGGAAATACTGATGAAAAAGGAGGAGGGAGAATTAATCCTTGCAGAGTACCAACCAAAGCATTTGTGATACAGCTGTCTCCAAGGGATGGAGTGGCTTTGCAGAGGGATAATGGAATGGTTCATGCTCTGGAAAGCCTTTTTTCAGGGTTTTTCTGGTCCCAGCCACATATACTGGGTGCTGCAAAGAAAAGCTGTGACCTAAATCCTGCCTCTTCCCTACCCTACTTCCTCCCTTTCTGGCCCACAGCTGGAGAAACCTGGACAGCCCCTGCTGTTCCTGGAGCTCATGGATTTTGTGCACAACTCTCTGAGTAGGTGGCTCTCCGCATGCCTCCTTCTCGCGGCCTCCCTGCCTGCAGACAGTTCCTCAGCACAGTAAACGCTGTTGAGGGCATCCAGCCACACAGCCTCAGCAGCTGCATTTGGGTCGAGATGGCAGCCCTTCAAATATGTGATGTTTCTGTGGTCTTTTCCCATCTTTGTTTCTGTTCCTTCTGACATACTGAGAATCTGGGTTTGGGTCAATAGGGAGCACACTGTATATGTATGGAGCAAAGAATTTACTGTTAGCATAATAAATATTCTATCTAAATAATCAAAATTCAGCAAACATTTTTAGTCCAATCACAGTGATACAGATACTCATGGTCCTTCATGATATGGAAAAAAAAGCCTTACACACTCAAAATCTTTGTAGAAAAACCCTCTTACTAATATATCTGCCCCTTCTCTCTGGTATCTGGTTTACCCTTCCAGGTTTCCTTGGCTCCCAAGATTGATAGCTTGTACATTCCTCAAGCAGGATAGGGGAGAGCATGAGAGTGCTTACAGCAAGTCATCTGAGTCCTGGTGAATACCTCAGGATGCATTTGGTGTTCATGGTAGGGATCCCTTCTTCCTTAAGCCCACTGGACGTCCACTTGGGTTTGTTTTTATGAATTTTCTGTCTCAGGTATGTCATAGGTACAAGATGTCCCATTCCTCTATTGGTTCATAGATTGTGTTGTAACAGTCATTAATGCAAAAGATCTAAATACCTTCTGGCAAAAAAAAAGGGATTGTGTCTTTTCATTGGAAATTCACTTACACACAATAATTGTATGCTGTGCATTGTGCAGAACTTACGTGCAAACCTAACCTGCATAGGTAATATTTTTTGACCAGTCCTTCCCTAGATGTTGTTCTGTATCTGGTAGAAGTCTGTCAAATAAATTGCACAGATACTTCTGAAGTCCCATGGAGGAAATTCAGTATTCTAGTAAGAAGCCTAAAACACATAAAACCAGGGCTTAGCTAGATCTATCTCACATGAATATGGAATTGGACTAAGGGAATTTGCTTGTGACTATTGGAGGTGAAGGCAGCTTTGCTGAGCACACTTGACTTCAGACCTGTCGGTTAATGTTCAGCCAACAAGTCCAAGTCTTTGAACTCACTTGAAAAGCAGAGAACAAATTACCCTGGACATTTTTTCCTAGTGGCCTTCGACTGTACACACAACTTTACATAAAAATACGATAATTATATTATGTTTTGATCCAAGTATATCCCGAATAATCCAAAATGTCCGTAAAATAGAGGTTTTAGTTGTGCTTCTACTCCACAAGTGCTTGGACTTGAAAGCTGAGGATTTATTACAGTTTGAGGTAATGATCTGTCTGTTATGGATCACAGTCAATCATTATAATTTTGAAGTGAAAAATGAAGTGCAATTCAAAAGATTTGTTTTTCCTTCCAACTCATTTGTACCTCTCCTATTCAGATTATAGAATTTCAATAGCAAGCTGGAAAATATGTTCCTGCAGATACAGTGTCACATTGAAATAGCATCCTCTTGACAAGGTTTATTTCCTCACTATTAAGTGTTCTTTTTTTTTTTTTCTTTTTTTTTTTTTTTTTTTCAAATCAGAAGGGGAACAGTGAGTGTCTTCAGTAATATCATGGACATGCTTGAACTTTACAGGGACTGCCATGTAGGATGAGCCCTTTGGGTTGATAAAACTCCCTCATATCCCAGCCTACCTGTGGGAAGCATTGACACATGACAACATGCAGAAGGTGCAAAACTTTTACAAAAGCAATATCACACTTTAAAAGGAGGAAGGATAAGAATTAGAGGAGGAAATAAAGATTCATTTTTCTTTCTGTGGAAGACAGGAGGAGCGTGGTGTCGTAGTGTGGTAGCTGTACTACTCACCAGGTGCCGTTACTACACTTCTACGGGATTTTGTGGTGTTTTAACACTGACGGCTGGCTAAGCTCCACCACACTGCAGTCTCACTCCCCCTCCTCATAAGAAAAGGGGGAGAAAATACCATGGAAAAAGGGCTCCAGGGTTGAGATAAGGACAGGAAAATCACT
>VXAA01003688.1:112134-124039 GCA_013399115.1 Anseranas semipalmata | reverse complement strand
TTTTTTAACCATCGCCCCCCCCCCCCCCCCCTTCTTTCCTCTTTCCCAGCTTTTATTGCTGAGTGTGACATCACATGGTATGGAATATCCCTTTGGTTGGTTTAGGTCAACTGCCCTGGTGATGACCCCCAGCCTACTGCTGTAGGGAGGCTTGGAGAAAGGCTTGGTGCTGTGCCAGCACTGCTCAGCAGTAGCCAAAACATTGGTGTGATACCAGCGCCGTTCTAGCTGCAAGTGCAGAGTACAGCGCTATATGGGCTGCTGGGGGGACGGTTAACTCCATCCCAGCCAAACCCAGTACAGATTTCCTGCTCTGATCTTGGGGTACCTGTTGGGATTTGCCTTCAGATGAAGGCATGTCAGTTTAGGGACTTCACATAGTTTCTGCAGTGCCTTAGACATCCCTCTGGGGCTGGTGGATAAGACAGGTTCTATGGGACACTCCACCTTGAGTGTGAGCTGGAGACCATGAGGGACGACCGAAAGTCTCTAAGAGGGCAGGAGGCACATGATGGTGCCCCTGTGGAGGCAGCTGCCTCCATCCTGCGTTATCCATGCTGCTTCAGAGAGGCTGACTGCGCACTGTGGTGGCACAGCTAGGCTGGGATTCTCCAGAAGTGGACCTTCAGCAGACCAGAGGTGATGGCTAAAGAGAAATACAGCAGTTGTGGTGGTATGGCCCTTCTGAGTCTTCTCCTGGCTGCATTTCACATGTACCGCTTGGCTTGCCAAAAAGCAAGAAAACATTAAAGAGATGTTAGCGTATTGAAAATATAGGTTCTAATGTATAAGGCTTTTAATAAACACCATTTATTAATGGGCAGGACAGACTCTGAGAGAATAATCAATATAGATCTATTGATTTCAGTGGATTAAGAGTAGCTATTATTTGTTGGAAATGATTTATAAACTTCCTTTTTAAAAACATATAATTTTTTGTTTTGTTTTGTTCCCTCTTGGTATTGATAAGAATTTTCTCAGCAGAGGAGAAATTGATTTAATAAATGACTACACACAAAGTGCTGTCAAATGCTCAATGTAACAAACTGCAGGAAATAGAGGACATTTTTCTTTCACCTATAGTAATTTTTGGAGTTGCTTGTAACTATAACAGGCACTAGATTTTCAGGGAGAAATGCGATTTTCATTTTCGTGGCGCCTCTTCAATTTCCAGAGCTAAGCTTTTAATATTTTTTTCCCAGCATTTGTTTTAAATATAGAACATTTAATGACAGTTTGAAAAATTGTATTTGCTTTTATATGATTTATTTATTTGTGAATTGTTTGATAGGCTACACAAAAAAGACAGTGTATACTTTTATTACCTGTATTAAGTATGCTCAGAGAGTACTAAGCAAATCATAAAATATACAATATATCTTATATGGCTGCAGGAATTCACAAAGCTGTTGTGAGTTTCCCAGAACTGTGAGGGCATGGGGAAAACCAGATTGTCTTGAGCACACTCAATAAACAGGATGTTCCAACTGATGAGTTTAAATAAGGGGGAGGTTTAAATTCAGAGAAAAAATATGATGTAATGTTTTGACAGCTTGTTAAGCATGTTTTTAATGCACCTTTCACCTTACTTTCCTATTTTCAGTATGTTTTTGTGTCTGGTTTCAGCTAGCTCTAACACATGCCCTCCTAGTGCTATTGATGAGGTTGAACTGGCAGAGAGAGAAGCAGAGATGAATCCAACTGCTTTATGAGTAGTCCTTTCCCATTTTGAAGGAGAAAATATCCTGTTTTAAAATGACCTTGTGCTCTTTGTCTGTTAAAAAATGCAAAATTGAGAACCATGCTCTTGGACGCTGATTCCCCACCTCTATTCCTGTGACTGAGCACTTGCAGCTGATACTAGTTTTCATGAGATCTATTGGTCTCCAGCATTTTTAACAGCTATTCCTCATCCTTCAGCATATTCCCTGGGGCTGGCTGTCAACATGGCAACATGGTCATTTTAGTTTCAGAACACCCCAGGCTTTCTTTTTTTTTTTTTTTTTTCTGCTTGTGCAGAACTTAATTAGATCTCACAGCTCCCCCATCAACTAATTATCATCAGGACAGCGAAAACCATCTAGACACCAATCTCCCATAAACTGTTAATGCTAAAGCATGACCCCAGTGTTCATGCTGTTTAAACAATCTCTGCTCTTCCATTGTGAAAAGAAAGGAAGTTTTTGCCCATGAAAACCTGGGTCACCAGCTGCACAGACATGGTTACTGCTGCAGGAATTGTACCACTGCTGAGGTGCTCCTGGCTTTTTCACTCTTGTCCCTTAGCCCTGGCTGAAGTCTGCTTGCATGATGAAGTGTATTTCACTATCTTTCGTGATCAGCACACACCAAGGAGTTAAATGGGCTTTGTTATAATAGTTACAGAAGTGAGAGGCCTCCATAATGAGCAGCTACCACCAAGCAGTTAGAGATCCTGCATCTTTCCTCTGAAAGTCTAAATTCTTAGTACTGATATTCTGATAACCTGACCTCTTTAAGAACTGGGTAAAATTAACAGGAAATGGCTAGAGAAACTGACTCATTTGCCCTAACAGCATGTCAGATAACAGTATAGACCAAGGCTTTGTGGAGAAACAGCAGATAGATGGCAGAACATTGGGTAATTTGAAGAATATACATGTTTCTGTCATTCTTGTCTTGGGTACACAAAACTGCCCACAACCTTGAAGAAATGGTTATGGTTGGTATATCCATCATAGCTTAGAGCATCCAAAACCTCAAGGTCAAGACAACAAGAAAGCATCACACTTCAGCAAGCCTCACAGGTCATAGATTGCTTAATTATCTCAGTCCTGGGATGAATAAAAATCAGGACTGTTCCCAGGAGATACTTCACAGAAGCCAGGCTGACAAAGGTTTAGTCAAGTATGGCAAACTAGCAAAGATCTGATAAGATCAGTGTGTTAAGAAAAGAAAAAAAGCAGTAACAAAATCCTAATGAGTACAAAGCCTCTCTGCTATGTCCTTAGATACACTGTACGTTTGACAGGTACTTAGCAATAGAATGAGATAGAAGTCTTTATGAACTGGCATCATTGGTAACTCATCAAATGTGAAGAAAAATGGCTAGTGCCTCTGACAGTTGTTTCTCGCATGTAACCAGCAGCTGGGCTGGACTGATTACATTCATGCCTCAAACATAAAAAATGAGATGCTGGAATGAATTTCTTTAATAGGCAGCAGAGATTATGGTGAATTGATGCCATCCAGGGAAGAGGTTTCTCAATTAATCACACAGAAGGTAAAGAGAGGGGAAAAAAATCCAATGCCAACTAACTCTTAGAACAGAAAGTGGTATTAAATATGCAACTGCTGGAGTCACTTCATTAAGGAGGAGAATATTTTCTCAGAATCCTGACTCAGATTGTGTGCACTGAACCTGGAAGTAATGTTTGGAGACAGGTTATTCTTTTTAATTTGTTACTCTGCAGACAGTGACAAAAATGAGGGTGATGGGAAATAATTTCTCCCAACACTCTGTCAAAGGTGTTTTCCTTTGGGACCATGATACCTTCTTACAACTGCACTTACACTCCTCTAATTTATAACAGGATTAGGACAGCTGAATTTTGAAAACTTTGGAAATGTTGATCGTTTTAGCAGGAATATTTTCCCTTACTATTTTATATGCTGAGGGGAGAGAGGGGACAGAAAACCTGCCCACAGTTTCTTGCTAATGCTTCTCTGTTTTAAATGGTAATGGCTCCTGTACTAGATCTACAGAACCTACAGATCAAGCATATCCCTAAAATACTTCTCCCAAGAAAAAGGGAAGATGCAGTTTCTTGACCAGCCTCAGAAATTACTATTAGTTTTTAGAAATAACATTCCTTGTATCAGGGGATATAAACAGCGAATAAATGTTTACTCCATCTTCCCAAACTTCTCGAAGAAGAATCTGTGTATGGGATTTTATACTCACCTAGAGCAAGAGTAGCTTGGAAAAGGATCTCTGAAGAAGCTTTGAGATATGATTGCAGGGCTCTGCAAAGGACAGAAAAAATTCTAGAAAAAAGATATATCGAGATTTTAGGTTAGGAAATTAGTGTGGTGTTTTCATAATGAATTCTGCAGTGAGGGAGAATTCTTCCCTGCAGGAGGAGGGGGAAGATCCCTTCAGACTTCCTGCAGCTGAAAGGAAAAAAAAAAACAAGAGGAGGGAGATGTAAATGTAATTAGTATGATGACATCAGAAAGGATGCAGGCACTAATGACTCAAGTCCTGTGTCACTAGAGTACAGGATTGCTTTAGCATCATAGTGGAAGTAGGACTGTAAGATCATCTAACAGAAGACTGTAGCCTGGTGAAACAAAATATATTCTGGTTTGTTAGGATTCAGAGTCAATATTGTTTTGTATGCTTGGGGGAGACAGTGGCAGAGTTGAGTTCAAGCTTTACTTTAGTCTCGTATTGACTCGGTCCCTTTACAGTCGATTGAGCTGTAAGCATGTCCCTGAACATTTGGGCAGAACAAAAAAGGACAACCTAAGGGGTTCTGTCATTTTTACATGCTGGTATTGGACTGGTGCTGGGAGCTGCCCTAACCTTGGTAGCCTCATGTGCACCTAACCTTATCTTTGACCTCTCTTTGCCTGGGAGAGAGCTCTTTGCTGATGCCTGAAGCATTAAAATCACAGCACTCTCCCCTAGTGTAGGACCTCTACAGAAAGGTGAAGCAGGGGTAAAGGGTCACAATTACTCAGGGTCTCTTGCCAGAAGGGAACTGGCTTATTTCAAATGTCATTTGTCACAGTATAGAAACACGTATAGGATGGGCTGGGGTTGAAAATCGTGCACAAAACTTTTCCTGTTACCTTCTTCCCTTTCCCCATATACGTGCAAAGCAGTCACAGGTTGTCTGTGGAGAGCAGAGTTTATTGGTCTAATTTTAATATACATTGTTTGCTATCTAACTTACAGCGAAGTTCTCAGTAGCTCATCAGAGGAGAGGGAGATCAGGGGAGGAAGCACTGGTGAACATATGGCTCTATGCATTATACAGGATGATGCTGAGGCCATGATACTCCTAATTCTCCTCTTCCCCTCCCCAGTATACCAGTGAATGTACCACCTTATGTTAATTCAGGCGTAAACTACAGAGCTCTACTAAATAATCCGAAAGAAATCTAATTTATTTTGTTTGACTTATGAAACTTTAACTTATGAAAGATAAGTATAAATCCCATGTAGTCCTAAAAATAGATGTGTAATGGATGTCTAAAAACAGAACCTTTTCTTGCACAGTGAAATAAGCTGTAGTAGAGATGCTATTTGCTGTGTCTGCGTTGTTATATTTGCTTCCACATTAAGGGTAGGGATGTCAGTGCTTCTCATTTCTCTACTCAAAAAGCTAAAGCAGTCAAGCTTTCTGCTGTGGGCAAGTTCTGATAGCACAGAACTTTCTTTTGATAGTACTCCATGGCCATTTGTTGTTCCTGGGAGGGTTGAGTCTCCGAAGGTCTGTACCATTGGAAGAAAACTAAGCCAGATTAACGAAACTAAAGCTAGATACACTTGTCCATAAACCTGTTAACACTTTTTCCCCTTGGGATCAGGCAGAAAACCCCAGATGAACATGATATGTTTGAACTAGGATTTAATTTGCATGAATGTGTAACTCAGTCTCCGTATGGTAAGACATTGTGTGGTCTCAGCACTGAAAGTGAGTTAGATGCATTCCCATTTGCCACCTGGGAGTAAATCATGCTTTTACATGTCTGTCTTTCACAGCACAGACTCACTGTTCTTTGCTGTTGAGGTGCCACAGGAGATGCCATGGGAGATTTGTTCCGGGTTCCTGCCTTGTTCATGTGTCTGTAGCCATGAGTTAACTATCAATTCACTGGAGTTAAAGCAGGGCTACTAAGAAAAGTGACCTACTAAAACACATAATGGATGGCTTACACACACGCTCTGTGCTGAACAAGTAAAATAAAAAAGACTTATTTTCAGAGATAGCTGTGCCATCTTGCAGATCATGCTGCACTTGACAAAGTGGTGTTTCTGGAAGAAGTGTACTGCTAGGATTTTGGAGGCCAGATAGCCAAGAAAGCACCAGCTTTTTTCCTGGAAACACTTCCTGCTCTGTTCCTGGGGTTCCTGCAGCCTTGAGCTTTCTTCTACTGATGACCTTACATCAGGAACTGAACTCTCAGTTTAGGGTTTGGCAGTCCATCCCCAACCTTCAGGGCTGATCAATGTGCTCCCAGCAGAGTTTTGTCTATCACAGCTTTAACACCATTTTGCAGTCTCCCTGGCAATCTTGCTCTGTGTTCATCAAGCTTTAAGTGATGGCTTGCTTTCTTGAACACATCTGAGAAGTAAATGGAAACAGTGCCATTCTTACCACGAAGCCTAGGTATCTTTGTAGAGACTCCGAGGACAGGGAATTGAAAATACAAAGAGATATTCAATAGCTATTTAACTGGTAAATATGTTAGCACACACATACACACACACAAATCACATTTAAAACATAGGAAGTCGGGATAATCCTCAGTCTGGTGTTAATCTACATTATTTATTTCACATTTCCATTTTCTGTTTCCTCTACTCTCTAGTGCATGGAGGCAGCCTTGGTGATGTTTTACCTCACGAATATTGGGAAGGACAAGCTTGGGCTTCTGAGGTTTCTCTAGAGTTTCTGAGTGACCCTTTGGAGTTGTCATCACAGATGTTTATTTTCCTGTCTCCTGAGACATTTAAGGTCTTTATAAAACAAAAAAAAAAATCACTTTTTTTTTTTCTGTAGTGTACTCTTGGTTAAAAAAGGTTTATACAAATCAAGAATATTTTAAACAGAGAGATTGAAAAGTATTTCCATCTTTGTTAATCATGTGTCAATGCTCTGGAGCCTCAGACTTTTTTTTCCTCATCCAAATTCCGGTAGTTTTCAAAGGAAACAGAGCTTTCTGAAATGCATATCAACAAGTGTGTGTACATATACACACAAGTACATACTTACATCTGCAAATTGCTGCCAATAACTATTCTTTTCATGGAAATATGATGTTAACTTAGTTCTCCACGGCAGTGAAAGGGAAAAGCTAGTTTTACCTTAGCTTGGCCATTTTCAGCAACTACAACTAAGCTTTCAGTATTTCATGGTACTCATTTTAGATTTATATTGGGGGTGAAGGTAGCAAACAAATGAGATTGTAATGGATTAAGCATCAGAGAAGATTGGAAAATACAAATAAAGATGCATACTTTATGTGCTATTTTTCACCTCTATGTAGCTATTCCCATGTTGAAGCCATCTGTTTTGTAACATTGAGCTATCTCTGGAACTTTACCAACTTTTAAAATAAGTAATTGAATACATATTAAAAATTTGTCCCGTCTTAAGACTATTTAAACTTTGCAGAATAAATCTTCAAATAAACAGAGTTTCCAGATGAAGCAGAACAACATGCAGTACTTTTCTGGAGGGGGGAAATGTTATGATCCAGCTTTGCAATTTTCTAAATGTTTTATGAGAGACAATAACTGTAGCTATCTCTGAATGACTCATGCACCAGGTACAAGTAATATATACCAGGGTGTGCATTCGTCAGTCAACACTTTAAACAGTTAAGAGCTGTGGATTTTTATTTGTATATATTTTTATTATTTTTATTTTTTAGTACTACTTGGTTGCTTTGACTCTGCAGTGAAATTGTATCCATTGCAGAGGTGTTCTATACTAAACTCAGTACCTCTGGGGAGACTTTTCGAAAAGGGCACATTACCAGAGAAAAGAAAAGCAATATAGCGTAAACAGCCCTAAGACTACTGGCTTGGGAATGGAGGATGTCAAAAAGATGGGAGAGGCTGAAACTCTCCTAAAGAGTGACTGGTGTGAGGGGCTCTCTACTGAAGAAATTTTTCAGCTGCTGGACTACTTTGGGGAACACTGGGAAAAAGAAATTACCAAGGTTTCTTAGAGTTACCTTAGACATTCCTTTTCCTGTGTCTCCTTGGTAGGATCTTCAGTTGCACTGCAGTCCCTAGCAGACTTCAGAACTAGAGAAAAACAGTACTCTTTCATGTTGACAAAAAACAGGCATAAAAGAAAAAAGGATTTTTTAATCCATTTTCTTTATGATGAATGAAGAAGTCTAAAAATTATACTTCAAATTCTTCCTGTTTTGATTTTCTGCATTAGAAATGTATTTGAAATTCACATTTGCTTTTTTTTAAGGCTCTTGGAATGATTGAAAACCAGACATAAAAAGTATGTAGGTGATTAACATCTGTCTGACTGGAACAGTTGGTAGAAAAGCTTTCTTTGTCAAATATTCACAATCCTCTCTTTTTGACTCTGGCTAAGAAAAATATCGTGTACTTAATCTTTGAAGCACGTAAAAAATAGAAGAAATAGATTTAAAAAGTCATGTAAGTAGCCACTGAAGGCACAAAAACAGTGGCCAATGTCTGACTTGACTTTTTCAAGGGGAAAATTACCAAAATAAAGATCAAGCCCTGCTTCAGCTACCTTGACACATTAAACAGAAACATGAAGGAACCCGAACACATTTTTTTCTGTTTTCAGGTTCTATTTTGAAACTGCTTTAAAAACAGGCAACCAGTTGAACGCTTTCAACAGATCGCCGAGGCGATCAGCTCCGTGCGGGCGCGCTCCACAGCAGGGATGGGGCCTACAGAGGGGTTTCCTGAGCCAGGGAAGCCCCAGGGGAGCACAGAGACCCGCCTGGGACCTGCAGCTCGCCCAAGAGCAGCTGATTGAGTTGTACTGCTCAGATTCTCTGACACGATCTCCTTGCTATGTGATGGCCTGGAATTTCATTCTGCTTCAGACACTTTCCCGCTGAGACTCTGTGACACACAACAGGCTTTTTAAATAATGCTAGTGTTTTCTATGAGGTCAGTGAAGAGTCTTATTCAAGACACTCTTTATGTCAGGCAGAGGAATAATATGTATAGTCATATATTTTTTGGCATCTTAGTGGGATATTTTTTCTGATTATTAAACTGTCCTTTCTGCTGAAAGATTCTCCTGAGACAGGATCAGCAATCTTAGTTTAGACAGTGGCAGTAGGTCACTTGCTGGTGGTAACTACGTAGGCGTGGGAAGGGGGTATGCTGCGAAGTCTGTAGTCCCCTCTTATCACTGCCTGCTATAATGTTCCTTACCCTGGGATGCAGCTGTAGGACTGTCCTGCCTCCATCTCCTTCCTCCTTCCATTTCTAACTGGGTTTTTTTTCTTCTTTGACTTTATGAACACCTTATTCACTGGGCAGAGCACCTATTGCCTTCTGTCTCGCATTTTTATTTTATTTTAGGACACCCTCACATAATGGAATTGCTATCTGACTGGTGCACACTTCTGCGACGTTCCCTTTGAACATTGTTTCTAAATTATGAAGGCTGCTGCTTTAACAGTGTTGCTCACAAGAGCTTCCATTGCATTTTGATGTTTCTTTTCATTAAGGGAATCTAAACAAAGAAATTGTTAATGGGGCTTTTGTTAGCACTGCGTCTATGAGAAGGGTGTCAACAGCATTGGCCACAGCACACAGTACTTCCACTCCCTTGCAGTAATGGTGGAAGTCATCCAGGCTGGGCTGTCTCCTGTCAGCAGTAAGAGGCAGCCTCCAGTGTGCTGGCATCCTTTCAGCAAGTCTGGGCTGCTGGTGCTGAGATCTGACATAGTGTGGTGTTACTCATGGAAATAAGTCTCTCTCTTCCCAGTCTAAGGGCTGTATTTTCTCTGGAACCAAACTGCCACTTCCAAAAGTGAGTTTGGAAAGGAGGGATTCTGCACTGCTGAGCATCTGGCTGGAGATGTGTATTTAGGTGTTCAGCCTCCAAAGATTCCTTTATCTCTAATTTGGCCCTCCTAAGGTATGCCAACTGGTGGAGCACAGACATAATTTTACCTCTACCTCTCTCCACAGTACTCCCCTGTTACCATTTCTTATAGCAGTATGCCCAGGAGGGGAAGCGGTTTTTCTGCCTGTCTTTCTCACTCCTTCCTCTTTCCCATTGCCTGTCCCTGAACTGGGACATAACCTAGCATAAAATGATGTGAATGGCCATCCTTCTTTAGAATAAGGCTTTATTTAGCTCAGTAGCCTGCCTTTAAAGGATTTGTGGGGAAGAACAAGAACCAAGCAGGTTCTTGTTCCCCTTATTTGTTCCCAGCTTCCAGTTATCTTTGTCTTCCAGGATTCCACAACTGAGCCGGGTGTGTTTTTGTATTCATGACATGCTTTGTCAAGGGGTTCCACCAATCAGTTGTAACATGTTGCATGAAAAAAAAATGTCTTTACCTTCATTTGTAACTGTCTACTATTAGCTTCCTCTTATGGCCCTTTGTTCTTGTACTGGAGGAAACAGTGAAGCTTCAATCCTTGTCTGCCCTTTTGGAAACTCTCTGAATTTTTGGAAACCTCAGTTGTATTGCACAGGAGAACATCTCCTTGCTAGCTGAAGAGTCTAAGTTGTTCTTTGGATGAAAGTGCCTCTGTATCTTGGATTATCCTTGCTGCCTTTCTCTGAGCCTTTTACAGTGCTACTACATTTTTTTTTTTTTTTTGTACGTTTGTTTGTTTTTCAGGCACTGGAACCAAAAATATCAAGGTGTAGGTGTGATCTGACATGACATTTTCTATTTTGTTCTCTGTTCCTTTTCTTACTATTTCTAACACTGATTTCCTCTTGCTGCCTGGGCTGCCTTCTGTGCTGAGCTGGTGCTTTTGTGGAGCTGTTGATCACAGCCCCAGTTCTGACTGACCTTTGCTAGCTTACTGTAGCTCTTCAGGCTGAAATAACCCCCAAATTCCTATGTGTGAAAGCTCTGTACATCATCTACCCTCTTTGTGGATCAGTCTGTATATACTTCTACTGCTCCAAGTTCATGTCTCTACCCTTGGATAGCTATATGGCAAAGCCTGTAACCTTGTGTCTGTTTTATTATCTTCCCCACAAAAGCTCTGAGACTAAACAAATATGCATATCAAGTTGTCAGGCGCTAAGGAAATATGGCACAGGACTTTCTGAAGTGTGTGTAGAAGTGGACTCAAGGTCACCTGAGTAAATAGGGATGAAATGATGTGGGGGGATGCTGAGTCCTGAAGATAGCCAAAGGGTGGGCTATCATAGGAGAAGCAGCAGTCTGGAGGTGGGGATGTTACCCACTGCATCTTCTGCACAGCACCACAGAAATCAGCCTTTTGCTTACTCTCACAGAGAAACTGAAGAAGTCCCAAGCCATAAATTGTTTTATGCTGAGAGAGGATTCTGGGAAATTACCAGTCTGTAGCTACCCTGTTCTTATATTCTTCCCTAGCTATCTATTTTTCAGCCCCATTGGAGTCAGGAGGTCTTTCATTTTTCTGTTTATGTTCTTTGGCTGCAATGCAGCAGTGTGTATCCTCAGTAAACCATCTCCACTTTGCTGTCACTATAATGGGGGAGAGAGGGAAGGAGGAGAGGAAGATATATGTACTTTCTTGCCAGCTTTCTGCTCTAGCTGTCTCAGATCTGGCTGATTGTACTGTAAGAGCAGCTTTATCATGGTCTGTCGCTTGTGCTTTGGTTCTAACTATAAATAGGGAATTCATTGGTATCGATGAATGCACTTCTTTTCTAAGTGACTTTCAAGCCCCAGAAAAGAGCAAAGTTTCCAGCTAAAGTTTGAGTCCTACTCATCCCAAATTTTCTGTGTGTTGTAAATACCCCGTCAACCAGTTGTCAGGTGCAACTGCTCTGTAAGACCCTTTTGACTGTTACTTCATGCTATATATATGGTAGCTATCTCCTTTGTCCTTGCGCTGTCTGTTGCATCCACATTATTCGAGAAAGGGTATATTTTAGCAGTGGGGAACATAGGAAATTTTTTATAGGCATTGCAGAGAAGTCATAACTCAACTACCCCC
>VXAA01003688.1:95574-109135 GCA_013399115.1 Anseranas semipalmata | reverse complement strand
GGGGGGAGGAGGGAAAGGAGAAACAGCAGAGGGAGTACCAAGGTCAGAGGAGGAGGATGTACTCTATAGCAGAACAAACACCAGCCCTGAAGGAATGATAGCCTGCAGATGAGCCCACACTGTAGCAGATATACCCCCTAAAGGACTGCAGCGCATGGAAGACCTACTTTGGTGCATGGGAATTGACTAAGAAGGAAGCAGAGAGAAAATGCTACATCTTGACCCAAACCCCCTGCATGGTCAGTTGCCTTGCTGAAGAGGCTGAGTATAACCTGCAGCATCAGTAAGGTGGATGGAGAGGAGTCTGGAGTGAAGCTGAGACTGGGGAAGGGGGAGGAAAGCTACTTCTTTTTCTTTGTTTTTTGTTTATCACTACCCAAATCAGAACTCTAATATTTATATTCATTGTCAATACATTAAATTCCCCAAAGTTGAGTCTTAATCTTTATCTCATCCCATGAATATTCTTGCTCCTGTTCCTTCTATTTTCTCCCCCTGTCCAACTAGAAGGGGGGGTGAGCAAGCGGCTGTATGGGTGGTTGGCTGTGAACAGAGGCCAACCCACCACGGACGTTCATCACTTGTGATTAAGATATTTGTTTATATAGTCCCCAAGTTCAACATGTCTAATTGAGTTCTCTTATTATTCTGTAAGAGGCAAATTCAAATTTTTTTCAGTGGACATCTCTTGATAACATGGAACCCTGCAATCAGGGAATAGATGAAGCTATTTGTCATTTATATTCACAAATAAAATCGTGTGCAAATTATGAATAATGACCATGCCATAAGATACAATCTATCATTCTCTTACACAAATCTAGTGATGTAGGTGTCAAAGAGAAATAAAATGTGTGGGCCAGCAGATTGGAGCCATATGTTCCTTCAGATGCCTATTCAAATTTTCTTTTTGCAAAGAAAATTAAGAATACTTTGCAATTTTAATTGCAGAGATGTTGGGACCACTGTTTGCCATGCTGGCTAATATTTTCTTATTTTCCTGCCCTCACCCACTTGATTCTTTCTATCTAATGTCTCTTGCGTGATACATACTCTGGAATGTCTTTGGGGCAGAAACTGTTTTTTGTTCTGAGATAATACTTTCCCTGACACAAAAAAGTCCTGTTACATGACTAGTTTTAATGTTGTGATAAGACTGATAATCTGATTACTTTAGTATTGCAGAATTTTATATTATTTTATAATGTTAGGAATGTTACTGATACAAAAGTAACGCACCTTTCTCTGTAACAAAGCAAAGCAGTGCACTTCTGATGAGAATGAAAGGATGCTGATGAAGTCTGAAAGTCTAGAAGAGGGAAACACTTAGTTAAAGAAAAAATATTTCCTATATTAGCATCCAAAACAAAAAGAGGAGAGATAAATGACTTAAAGGAGTCATAAAATGCTTCACCAGCATCCTTCTAAGCATCTAGGCCTCCATCCAACAAAACACATAACCATCTGCTTGGCTTCAGTCTACCGTTATATCTTTGAAAGCTGTGTACAAGTCAATCCATGGAGTTAAGCATGTGCTTAAGTGTTTTACTTGCAAGGTTACAGGGTCTTATTCAAATATGGAGAGGAATGACATCACCCAGGTCCTGCAGAATGTAAGTCTGAGTCATTGACCTGCTGGATTATAAATCAGATTTATTCATGTAATGGTAGTGGTGTTGTCTCGCCAGCATTCAGGGGTGTATTTAACGTAAATCTTGGTGTAGCATTAATTACTTAGCTGAAGACAGGTGCCTCTCACTTTCAGAGCTCAGTTCTTGAGCTTTTTCTCCATGGATGGTCATGAAGTACATTTAGTCATATAATCATTCCAAGTAGCTTTCAAACTGCTGATCTTTGCAAGTCAGATTATACCTGATTTGAAAAACTAAAAAGCCCATTGTTTTGCCTTAGGTCATTAGTGCTCTAATTGACCATTACCTAACCAGAAACATATATCCATTATTGCTGTTAACAGTCTTTTTTTTTTCTTTTTTTTTCTTTTTAACTGAACTGTATGGAAACGAGAGAAAATCTAGGTAAAGCATGTCGAATTTGGATATTTCTTTTTCTTTTTTTTTTTTTTTCTTTTCTTTTCTTTTCTAAATGGCTTGGTGCCCATATTAGTGGTGAGTTTTCCTTGGGTACTTAAAGAACTACTAACTTTTAGATTTGAATTGTTTGCATCAGGACTGCTTAGTTATCTGCACTAAGAAAGGATTTGGAGTAGGTGTTCAAATTTCTGTACGTTGTTGTGAGCAGTCAGTCATTAAAGATGGTGTGATAGCCAAACCCAAAACTCAGAATCTGGAAACATTTGGATTTTATCATCTTGTCTTAAGGAGGAGGGTGTGTGACAGAGAGATTGATGCCAATGAAAACAATGAATCTCTGGCAAGAGTGCTATTCAAAAAATAGTTTCCTTGGAAACTGCTTTATACTTCATACATGCTATCTTTGAGATAACAGAACAGCCTTTTCTTATCAAAACACCCACATGGCAGCATGTACCTGTTTGTACTTTCCCCCTCTGTTTCAGGGGGAAAGAAAGGTTACAAGAAATTGATCAGTTCTGAATATTTTCCCTTTCTTCTGACATGTTCCTTCCTACTACAATAGTTTTCCCTCCCAAAAGGAAAGGCATGAAAGCTTCTGTATGTTGCTTATGCTGCTTAACTCACAGTAATGGTAAGAGTTAACATTTAAAGGCTGAGAAGTGATTTAATGTCTCTGAAAGACTTTTTCATGATTGGGAAATGCCACATAACCTGTTTCCAGTACCTGATAGAGTCTTCTGCATTTAAAACAAAGATTGATGTGATAATTATGTCTCAAAGGCTAGTATAAGTTTTATTTTCTGATGTTGACAGCTGATACCAACTTTGTTTATGTAAAGTTTGCTTATATGAAGATATATTTCCTTTGAACCCCAAGAAGTATGCAGATTAATGAATCATGAATCCTGAAAAACAAACAAATATTTCTAGAGAAAATGGAGGTGGAAACATCTGTGTATTTTTGTGTATTTTTTTTACAGTGTTTAGTTACTTCACTGGGCTATTATTTCTATGGAGTCTCGAACACATACTTGCTTTAGCAGTTTGTCATATGAAGTTACTACTATGACCTCAAATTTTAAAAGTAAATAGTATTCTCAGTCTGACATCCAGTGTAGTGCATACCCCACATTCTGTGCAAATCTGAGGGACTCATTTGATCTATGATGCAGTATGAATTTAAGAAATGGCCTCCAATGGGAGCTACTGAAGATTCCTGAACTGGAAGTCAGCTCTGCATTTGGGCTGGAATCCTTACCAGCTTCCAGCACTTTGGGATGGTTATAACCTGTGTATTTATATGTTGTAGTATCTCACTGACTAACTTCAGCATATTTCTTCTCATAGTACTCTGTTTTCTCATATAAACGTAGCAGCTTAAAAGTTTATGGTGGGATACATCACACCTAACTTCAGCTATCTAAATGCAAAATATTTTGTCTGTGATGTCTGTACTCTTTGCACAATAAACAGTGTGAGTCAACCATCTCCAGAGGATAGTTCCCGATACCCTACAACATCTGTACAGAGTAGCCTTGATAAAAACCTCTCAGAAATGCCTCTTTCATTCCGCTGGCTAGGGTGGGAGGCTCGATGATTAAGTTGGACTGGATACAGTTTGGGGCCTGAAGTACGTATGTTGCACAGAACATGGTCCAGGGGACAAGATGATGACCTTGATCTCTCACACGTCTTTACAGAGGCCCTTCTTTCAGAAGAATAAATTGGTCTGAAGAAAAAAACATATGAACAAACAAACAAAAAAAGGCACTTCAGCTCTTAACCACATACCCACAAATTCATTTTTTTACATGGAATCCAAATATTCAGTTTTAAAATACGCAACTTTGGAAAACAGACTCTGTTATAGTTTAGTGATAATGTCTGGTCACAAAAATTTTAAGCCAATTATTTCACAACAATTCCTGATAATCTAGTTATCGAAATTCTGTGCATCTACAAAAAGAAAAGCTTCTAAATGAGTGAAAATTAAGCCAGTCAATACATGTAAATGATGATTTACTACTTTTGAAACAGATGTATTTTTACCACTTCTCTTTTGCTTAGTGAACCACTGGATGGTGAGTATAAAATAATTTAACCAATTACGATTATAGTAGTACACCTGTATTGCAGTCTTTATTGGGAGTAAAAAAATATCTGCTGACTTATGTGTTAGTGGGAAAGCATCTGTAATCTTGCTGAGAAATAGAAATGGCAGTATATTGGCTTAATTGTCCTTTATCAGTGATTTCTGTTTACAACCACAAAATTTCAGATAGTGACTTTTATATCTTTATATTTTTGTTTCCCTAGCCTTATTTCAGATAGGAAGAAAAAAAAAAAACAAACCACTGGTAAACTCTGAGTCATGTAGATATAAAAAGACATCTTGGTAGCCTACTGTTATTGTTGAAAAATTCAGAGAAACTTGCTAGTACTGGAAAAACTGATTATGCAAATACCAGTGACTCATGCTGACCCATCTTTTCTTTGGCTTTACAGCTTTGCAGCTGCTTGCTTTTGCCTTAGTAAAGATAATCAATTAGTTCAGTCTGGATTATAGGATTTTAACACATGCAATTTCACTGGATATGAACTCTGTTGACTTAACTATAAGCTTCATACAGGTTGTGTGGAAAGTTGTACAAAACTGGATTTGCCAGAGGGAGTCAAAGCATGCAATGTTTTTGGAAACAGCACTCTTTTTCTTATTGTTTATCTCAAATTCTGTAGTTTCTGGTGATATAAGTTAGTACTAATTGCCACTGCATGCTTTGTTGATCTTGGTATGGCTCATTAGAAGCATGATCCTGTATCTACTGTAGTCAGTGGAAGATTTCTCCATTTACATCTTCAGGAACAAAATCAAGTTTTAACTAAAATATTGTGGTCTTTCAACTCACTTTGTGAATGACCTAGGAGGAAATATACTTTTGTTTTTAATTTGTTTTAATGCTTATACATTTTTTGTTTGTTTGTTTTGTTTTGTTAGTTTTGTTTTGGGAGGTTGAGTTTTTGAGTTTTTGAATTTTAGGCCTGGGCTTATCCTTCTTGAATGTGGGTACTTCACGGAAGTGCCTGAATTAGACTTCAGTCAAACGAAGGAGCCTCAGCCCCTTTCAGAGGCACTTTCACAGGGCACTTCAAATCTTAGGTTCAAAGGTCTGTCTGTTGGTGTCTCCACTGACTGTAAAGTGAATACACACCCCTAAATATGTGGGGTTGGATCTTAGATGCATTATTAAATGTTGCCATAGCCATATTGTGGCTGTCAAGGATAGGACAAATCTTTCTCTGCACCAATTTGGAAAAAGCCATTTAAGAATGTATGCCTTACTGCTGAAATCTCTGTAAGGCACAGAAATCTCAGCCTCTGTTGTTTGGAAACTGCAATTCCTTTGACTTCAATAATGACAAATGGGAGTACCAGGATATTTTCTTTTGTTTTGTTCTCAGAAACATTCCAGATTTAACATTTCTCATGTGATAATTTAGGAAAGTGTTTATATACAGGTCTATATTCCTTTAGCTTCAGCATGACAGAAGTCCAAACTGGGTTTTAAGTATTTAAATATATTCCTGAATGTGGTCCATACTTCTGCATTTATATGTTTAGATGGAGTTATAAAGCTTGAAGAATGATGGTAGAAACAAATAGTCCAAAATTAAGAAGTCTTGTGAAGTACATGAGGGTTTTAACCCTTATTTTAATTCTTTCTAGAATGTAAAGAAAGCTTTAAAATGTAGTCATGAAAATGGGAAGGAAACTATCTTCAGCGTTTAGACCCTGGTGAGTGTTTCTGCATTGCCTAATTTTTTCCAGCCTTCCTGTTAGTTACCGCACTGTTTATGCAAATTAAGAGTGCTCCAGCCAGGGAACGTGAGAAGAGCTAGCTTTATAGCTTGGAGATTAAGGCACTCAGATGAGCTCTGGGTAATCCTTTTACAGGCTCTTACTGGCAGTACTCTGCCTTCCCTCCTTGTTTTGACCATTAATTTCATCTTCACAAAGGGATTCTTTTTATTTTTTTTGGATTTTTTTTTTTTTTAAGACAACTATTTAGTAAAAAGAATAGCTCAGTTAATTTTCATTTTGTGTTGGAAAAAAATCCAAGCCAGTTCACAAGTATAGATATCAGGAGAGGTAATCAAGAGAAGCAACCGATATTACTTGACAATCTAAGCTTTCTATAATGTTCTGGAAAGTTTGATCTTCCCTCAGTATAGTGTTGTATGTATTTTGACAAGAGGTATCATTTCAGTGCATAGCTGGAGCATTAAATCCACATAGCCTTTAGCACACAAGTTAAAAACAAAAGCAGAAAAAAAAAAACAAACCAAACATAGTAACAATTGGCAAATGTCTAGCACAGCTGCATTATTGCCTATAAAATTGGGAATGTAACAAACTCATATCCAGGGTAAATGAGATAGATAAACCCACACAGTGTGGCCTCCAAAATGATTTTAACTCATCATCAATAATGAGAAAAGTGTCTAAATAGCTTAAGGGGACATTTGAAATTTATGTGGTTTGACACTTAAAAAATTCAGAAATATCCAAAGTGGTATGAAAATAACAGGTCTTGGGGTTAACAAAAAATGCAGTGCAATCTGCAGTATAATTCTCAGTCAGCCAAGATTTATTTTGAAAGGAAAACCTCAAAGAAAATGCCAATTTAAGGAAGGCAACAATTTCATTTTAGCATATAAACAAAATCAACAACCAGGGAAAAAAAGTCAGGAGGAGAGGGAAATTGCATTGTGTTAGAGGCTTAAAATGTCAGCTTCTGCTCTGTCAGCTCCTGATCATAGTTCAAGATTCAAACAGCAAGCAAATGTGCTTTGCAGCCTGCAGTGGCTAAAAATTTCACTGTATGCTATATTGTATAGGCTATAACAATTTAATTTGAATTTGTTTCCAAAGATTTATTTCTTTGTCACTTTATTACTTTTTTACTTGATACTTCTTTTGAACCTTAGTATTTTAACTAATGACTTCATACTGCAAGATACCAAACATTACGGCTTCTATCCAAGGAAGAACTTTTTAAAGTGCTTCAATGTTAAATGAATTTTGGGATAAAGCTATAAATCATACCTAACTTAAGTTGTATGGTTCTTCTGCTTCTTTTTTTTACCAATTCTCCTGCTCTCAATTTCAGTCTTCTCTCTTGTGCATTTTGCTTCTGGGCATCTGGCAGCACAAGCTTAGGAATGATTTCTGTGGAGGACGGTCAACCTATCTGGGACCTAACCAGAGTGTCAAAGCTAGCAGATCTACCCATCTTTTTGACACGTGTTATGGATGTCTTACTTCAGGTTCTGTGTGGTCAAATGAGAGCTTTTAATTTTTGTCCCAGGGATCTTCCTATCAATCTCCTGTCCTGACATCTCAGGACTACATCATCACACTGCCTATCATTCAGGTGTGTAACTTGGGCATTAACTTTAATTTGAATGTCTCTTTAAGCTCTTTCAGCAAGGATATGGCAACATCTTTCAGATTATTTCCCTCATGACTTTCAAATGCATGACTGAAACTCTCTATGAGTCTCTTGTGCATTAATTACAGTGGAATGCTTTTGCTGGCTGGGAGATATGACCCGGTCTCACCCTTGTTGATGTTAAATTCTGCTCCCATAAACATTATTATTCTAGTCCATATCTTGAATATGGACAGTGGATATCCCCTGTCCACTCTCTTTCAGTTTCCCTGATGGTTCCTCACTCTGAGGCACATCTTTATCTTCAAGAGCTTTATGGCCCACGTCTTCCTATTTGAGATTAAATTTTGACTCCTAGCCTCTAGCTGATGATATCTACTGTCATTGACCCATTCATTGATCACTTATTACACAGACAAGCATTTGGGATCTTCCTCCTATTCTGTCCTTTGTACATGGAAGAAACCACCTGTGAACAACCCAAAAAAATGTTGTTCTTCTGCTTCATACCCCTCCACAAAAATCTCCTTTCCTATGCTTTCAGTGCTGTTTTTTAAATGTTTATTTCCATCATACTTATTGTATACTCTTAAAATTTCTGTTTATTTCTATTTATCTGTAGCTATCTTTCTTCCAATGTTTTTTACATGGATTATATCATCCTTGGTGTAGCACCTATCTTTCTTCTGGGATCTTACAAATTCTAGACTGTAGTAACTCAAATAATGTACCCATAAATAAATCATTTTGAAAAATAAGTCTAATCTAGAACACAAGCTGCTATAATCAGGTTAAAAATGTTCCTTGCTTCTGTGGTATGAAAAGTGGTTACTTTCTAAATCAATGCCAGCTACTCTGTATAATGTTTTCATTTTAAACTTGCTTTCTGAGCAAGATGAGCTCTACAGTAACTTTTCCTGCTTAAGAGTTCAAAATATTGATACTGAGTAGCTCATATATACCCCATCTATTTGATGGTTTTACTGCAAATGAAAAAAAAAGGCTGCATTTTGTGGTGCTGGAAAGCAGACTTTTGTTAAAATAATTTCCAAACCATGTCTTTCTAAGCACATTGTTTCTAAAGGGTTCGTTTAGGAGATACATACTAGACTCTGGATCCATCTTCTCTGTGATAATATTATTTTGCTTAAATGATGCTGAATAAAAGATGGCTATTTGTACAACAGCAGACTCCAGGAGATTCTAATCACTGACTCATTTCCCAGAGGTGGAGTGTCCTTCATTTACTTCCTCTTCTGCTTCCAGAATTGACTTCTTTCTCTTAATACACTATAATTCTCATCATCAGATCAAATGGCAACTGTGAACAATGACTACAGGAAATGTTGCTAGTGTTTCGAGTTGGAGCTGACAGACAAGTGTTTCCAATCTTTTCTTTTTCTTTTCTTTTCTTTTCTTTTCTTTTCTTTTCTTTTCTTTTCTTTTCTTTTTTACTTCAATTAAACAAAATACAAGGATAGATGTATCAGTTTCACTGGTGCATTTGTAAACTTACAACGCAGTGATTTGAACTAATCTATAGAGTTCCATGAACGCTAATATTTTACGTAAATCACCTATTATATCTGTTGTTTTCCTATTTTCTGTGCAACAACATGTTTGAACCTATAAAAAGTATACTGGAGGACAAGACATCTGCCCCTCACAATCTAAGGGTTGCTCTACTGTGTGCTAGTGGCTACCAGCAGCCTTTCATTTGACATATTTTAATAGGAGTCTTGTCTTCTACGGCTATGTCATAGAATAATAGAATCATAGAATCATAGAATGGCCTGGGTTGAAAAGGACCTTAAAGATCACCTAGTTTCAACCCCCTTGCTCTGGGCAGGGTTGCCAACCACTAGAGTAGGCAAATGTCCCCATTTAGTTTTCATGTATCCCAGAACGCTGACCCTTGATTTGTACTCAAACTATTCACCAAGTTTGTATCTCCGGACAACATGAATGTACTGTCTATTACTATTGTGAATTTTCTCTTTTCCACTTTGATTGTAAATTCTCTTGCTGCAACTGAGTAATTCTTGCTGATATTTCTAATGACTTCTTCTTACCTGCACCAAAGAGCATAGTCCAGTTTCATGGCCTGTGACCCATCAGGTGTCTTAACACCCCTGATCATTATTGCATTCTTAATTTCATTGATTTTCTTGATTGCATTCTGTTTTGCCAGCTTTTGCAACTCCATCACCTCCAAAGTCTCCTATTATTGCTTGAAATGACAATCAGGGTGACCTCCAATACCATAATGTCAGCCCACTCAAGTTCATACAGAATGCTAATGGGAGGTCTCTTTGCTAGCATACAGGACTTCAGCTTGTTGGAAAATGGTACAAACACTTTTCATAAGCAACTGCAACTTGAAAACTGTCATGGTTTTGGCTGGGATAGAGTTCATTTGCTTTGTAGAGGCTCACACAATGCTGTGTTTTGGATTTTTGATGACAATAGTGGTGATAACACACCAATGTTTAGCTGTTGCAGAGCAGTGCTCACACAGAGCCAAGGACTTTCCTGCTTCTCCTGCTGCCCTGCCAGTGAGGGGCTGGGGGTGCACCAGGAGCTGGGAGGGGACACAGCCAGGACAGTTGGCCCAGGCTGACCAAAGGGATGTCCCATACCACATGGCGGCATGCTCAGCAATAAAGCTGGGGTAAAGGAGGAGGAAGGGGGGGACATTCGGAGTGATGGCGTTTGTCTTCCCAAGAAACCCTTACATGTGATGAGCCCTGCTTTCCTGGAGGTGGCTGAACACCTGCNCCATCATTTTCAAATATTTTGACAAAATGTTTTGGTTTGACAAAATATTCTTGACTTTCTTAGTTGTGTTAAATCCAAATAAGAAAAGGGCAAGCATTCCTTCTAAGGCCCCCTCAGACTCAGAGAAATTAAAAAGGAAGATGATGCAGGAAAGTCTCATTGAATTCAACTCAGTGTCAGAATTCTTTTTATTGTAAATCTTCAACAGTGTCATAAGGCACAAAAATATTCCTACAAGAGGGAATGTTCCCAGCCCCTCAGTAAACACCACAACCACAAAGCAAAATCAGCAACCAAAGTGGCCGCTGCTACCTTATTCACTTCTGCTTGTAATACATTACTCTCTCTTATATTGTACCCTTTCTGGGACACAGGTTATTTTTGTGTTCGTCCAACTCCAAAGACAGCTGGGCCATGACTGGAATAGTGGCTTTTGGACATGAATTCAATATGATTTTGGAGCAATGATATTTGCTTCTGTTTTCTCCTTTTAAATATCTTGTCCAGATCTTCTATTTTCATTTAACTTTTCTCCTCACAGCCTTGTGTCCATGCTATCCTTTTTGTCTATAGCTAACTCTTCCACACATGTAGCAATAACCTATAACATGCTTTCTGTCCTGCCTGAACTGAAAAGTCAGTTGCTGTGTTAGACCTCTTCAAAGAAAATCTACCAACCTGGAAAATATCAGGCTGCTTCTTTTTTAGAGAAGTATTTTTTTCAGATGTTACTGGGTTCTCATGCAGAACATTTACCTTGCTACTTCAGAGACCAGTCTGAATGAGACCAGAGATGGAGATGGATTCTGTTGCTGTACTCAATACTTTTAACCTCGGCTTCCCCAGGACAAGATAGCCTGGTTGGTGGGGATACACTGCACAGATAAAAGAGCACGCTGAAAATAAGCCCTTTTTGAAGTAGGAAATTATAATTAAATTGCACTTCTGCAAATGGTACGTCAATGTAAAAAGCTGTTTTCCACCACCAGTGAACTTAATGGAGTATCTACTGTAAAGTACTGCCACTCATTTTGCATGTGGGAAAAGAATAACGCAGAAGAGGAATGTCCTGATTTTCAGCTGTGCCCAGCTGCATACTTTTTAAATCTCTTTGTGTGTTTGCCAGATTTCATATATATTTTACACACTTTTCAGAGGTTCTGAGTACAGGGCCACTCAGCTTAAGAGGAGTTACACAAATCTCTGGGAGCCAAACAGCTTTTATGTCTAGCCAATATTCAAAAATTGGTGGCTGCTTTAGAAAATTTACAATTGTGTCACCAGGAGCCCAGGGTAGTGTTGGGTTTGTAATCCCAGTCCAGCACTCTCATTTCTGCTTTCCCATCTCGTTCACAGCAGCCTGGATTTTTCTTTCATCACTTTTCAAGCCTGGAAGTATATTAATAAAATGTGGTGGTTGTTATTGCTGTTTTCTGTATATACAAGGTTACTACCCTGACCTCTTAGAGAAGACTCCAGAAATGCTTTATACAGATCCATGCATATTCAATATAATACATACTCAAGAAGAAAATAGATAAAATAATGCTTTAGAAAGTTGAGGCATTGTACATATAAATACATTCTGTTTATATCCTCCATGCTGACCTCTGGTGAATGAATATGCAACAGCACCTTTTCTCAGAAGCGTACCTGTCACGAGATTGGGACAAATGCTTTCATGTCTGCCAGTTGCAGAGACACTTCATGGGGCTTCATTGATGATTCAGAATGGAGAGGGCCAGGCACTGGTGCCACGTCTGTCTTCCTCAATCCATGAAGACGGTAAATTACATGAAGCAGGAATTCAACCTGTATGGAACAGTACTGGGGAACACGTGAGGTTGTTTGGAACAATCACTGATGGCTGGATAATTCAGAATTGATGATGAAAAGCTCATGGCATGCCTGAAAGTTAAATGAATCGGAGATGAGAGCGGGAAGAGTCCTCCTATGTCAACCTGTCTGTAGCCTGCTGCCAGGGGAAAATCAGACTTGAAAACTTCTAATCTGGGTAAAAAGAATTTGTGTTTTGTTTGTTTGTTTGTTTTAAGAAAGGTGCTGGACAAAAGGTGCAGTTTGTGAGACGTACAGCTCAATACAGAATTATCCTCACCCTCTCCAATAAAAATTGGTCCTACTCTTTATATTTTAACCAGTTTCTGATTCAAGAATATATATATACATACTTTTCTCTGCTTAGATTCTTTAGTTTTTAAGTGCCTATTTTGATGGTTTTATGTAACCAAATATTTGGGAAAAAAAACCACAAATATTACTACAATTTCACTCAGGAATTTCCATGTAGAATATAGGTTGTATTATACTGTTTATTGTACAGACAAAGAAGTTTTTACACTCAGTGCAATATAAGTAGTGATGGTGATAGGCTGATAAGTGAAAAACTCAAAAAAAAACCCAAACAAAAAAAAACCTGCAATTTGTTCTTGGAAGGGGAAAAATAATCCTGGTTTAAAGGTTATTGCTGGACAATAATTTCACAAAACACTTAGCTTGGCTCTTTATTCATAAAAATGAATAAACATAAAAATGTTTAAAAGTTATGTTTCTATGTCCAGCTTTCTAGTCATATGTATGGAGACCATCAGCCTGGCATCTCTCCACCCGTTTCCTCCCACAGTCTCTTCTCTTCAGAAAAAGCTCATGCAAATCGTTACAATCAATCAGCTAAAATAAAGTACCCCAGCTGATTTTCCTTCATCCATAATTACATGGATGCAATCAAATAATTTTAGAGGATTACAGAAGTAAAGTTTTCACTTTCAGCATTGATGGTATCTGGGATTTTTTATGTAGCTCTTCTGTATTTCTCCTCACCCAGTTATTATAGGAAATTAGCAACTGTCAGTCTAAGAAACCATTACATACTAGCTGTTAAAAGGAATATGAATTGGCTGTTATCGTAGGAAAGTTGGAAAAGGGATTTCCTACCAGTGACTAATTCTCAAATGGATCAAGTCTAATGTAAATCCATTCAGAAATGTTGATCCAGCAGATTCTTTGTATACGTTTGACTTGAAGTATGTGGGTATAGTGTTATTTGAAGTCTTTGTTGGATAATGACCAAACTGGGTTCTGTTATTGTGTGTTTTATTTGCATGCTTGTATTGGGTTAACATGGCAAGGCTTTGGTAGTGGGGGGACTGGAGGGGTGGCCTCTGTGAGCAGAGCCCAGGAGCTGCCCCAGGTCAGACAAGAGCCAGCTCCAGCCGGCTCCAAAAGGGACCCGCCGCTGGCCAGAGCCCAGCCAGGGAGCGA
>VXAA01003688.1:18201-87633 GCA_013399115.1 Anseranas semipalmata | reverse complement strand
GTGCATGTGGATGTATATCTTTCTCAAGTAAGTTCCAACACAAAAAAAGCTTTCAGATTCAAGAAGACAATAATGGTTAAAGAAATGATATAGCTCTTGATTCCAAAGTGTCACATAGTCTGGAGATATCGTATTAAAGTAGAGGTAAAATCCATCTTGCAACTTCCTGGTACAGTACTCCGCAAAACTTGTAACAAAATCATTGTGGGATTCATTTAGTGCTGGGTTTCCTTTAATCTCACTTTCTTGTCTGAAAATGAAGCATACAGTCTAATCTGTTCATCTGTGCTACCTCACTCTTTAGTGGAGACAGACTAACTCCACGGATTGCAATTTGGCCTGTCCTAAAATGGGTCAAACTAATTTGACCCCAAACTCATGCTGAATCATAACCCTTGGTGCTATGGCTAGGTTATGGCTGTATTTCATTTATCAATCACAATATCATATCCTTAAACTATAATTCCCCTTTTGTGTTTTCATAACCTGTTAGCTAAACACAGAGTCAGTATAGAAATGTCCTGTCTTGGATCTCAATACCCTGCAAATATGCTGGGATGGATAAGCCTAAGGACAGACTGTTTTGAGAAAGTCTTGTTCGCGGGTCATTATAGGATTCTTCAGGGTTAGTTTCAATTCCCAGTTGATGAGATGGGATTTATTGTGTTCACCAAATGGTGCTCCCGCTTCAGAAGCTGTCAGATATCTGCCCAGTTAGGGGGGACACAACACACGTGTGCACACTGTACAGCTTCAGATAGCTGGTTGTTAGTAGTAGCTGAAAATTAGCCTACTTGTGGCAACGTGAAAGGCAGTAGAGTTTAGAATTGCTGATTGCTGAAGAACATTGGCAACATTAAACAGAGACCTGTATATAAAAACCTGTGCAATGCAGTATAATTTTATATAACCCTACTCTATGATGTTAACAAGTTGTCCTTCTACCAACTGTGTGGTATATAAACATATATGTTATATATATAATCAGTGATCTGACACTCTGAATTCAGTCAACAGTCTGTTAGCTGAAACAGAAGCAGCAACAGGTATGTAGAACAAAAGTGGTGGGTTTCCTGTGAGCACAGCTGATATCTCAAGTCTTCATCTGAGCTAATTACACCAGGCTCCTTTTGTAGACAGTGAAGACAGATTGTTCAGTTCTTGTAATTCTGAAGGAGCCATACAAAAAACATCGTATGAACTTCATTCTGAACATAACTGTCTCTCTGCTGACTACAAAGATAGCTTGGAGCAATGAGCAAAGAGGTAGATGTCTACATTGAATTCACCTACTTTGTGTCAGATATAGATTTTTGAAAATGCTTGTGCAAGCAAGCTTGGCAAGTCAAAGTGAAGGTCTCCTATCTACAAGGACTCTACAGGAACTCTGAACGATTAGCTTTAGGTTGTGATTATATAATAGGAAGATTTTCGTAGCCACATCACACTAAGCTTCATACCACTTCATAATCCCACAATTTGGCCAAGATATGTTTTGTCACTCAAAGGACTATGCTGTGACCTAGCCAGCAAATCTGGTTTAAGAAAGCAACACAAATATTTTTTTAGGCTGTATCGATTTAACTACACAACCCATGAATGGCTGTGACAGGACTGCCAGAGGGAGAGTGTCCGGTGGTGGGGAGAAGAAAAAAGTGATGTGATAAAACCGCTAAGCTATTGTTGCCACCAAAGCTTTGTAGTGTTGAAGTTACAGTTTAGAGACTTAGCTCTTAGAGAGCTCTTAGGAGACCCAGTCTCCCTTTCCTTAGCTGCTTAATGTTACATTTTCCCTTAGCATTGTGTATTTTGCTGATGATCTTTAAAATTATATCTGTAACAGTCTTTTTTTTTTTCACAGTTTGTGTTTGTTTTTTTAAGCTGTGTGCTCAGAAAGGCTCAGTTTTTAAGAAGCAAATGTCAGTTTCATGGAAATGCATACATTTCCATCCACTGAAAGGTGATGCCTACTGTGACCATAAAAATAAACTTCGTTGCCTTGATAAATGGTTCATCTCTTGGCTGCCCAGCAAAAGGATGTTCTAGAGCCCTTAAAATATTAAGCTGTGGGCTAAACACTTTTGCAAATGGTCATTTGTCTTTTGGTTTTAATTTCTATGTGAAATTATCTATCCTTTTTAAAGGAAATATAAGCATGAAAACGCACATCTAGCTAATCATACCGTCCCCCTTGGGCCAGCAATGGAACAGTTGAAATGATTGATTTGAGCTGAGTCACTCTTGTTCCGATATGCTTTATAAGTTTCAGCTTGTGTAATCCAGGGAAAACATGCCATCATGGAGCATGCACTCTGCCAGAATGGGTGTCAGTATGTAGACTCTGTTGCCTTTTATTGGACTGGCAATAATTCTAGCTGATTTCTTTTTTTTTTTTTTTTTTTATTGAGAAGCACAACACAATATTCAAATTAGAAATACTGTGGTGTGTCTGTGTGTCTGATTTAACAGAAAGGTTTATCAGTGCATGTATTTCTTTTTTTTCTTCAAAAGTCCATTATTTCATTTAATAATAACTCTCTATCACAAGGAAGAATGTGTAACATATAGTCAAAAAGTAGGTGAAAATATATATCATGTGCCTGGTAAGTACTTTATAGCCTGGGGACTAAATTCTTGGCTGGAGTAAACCAAAGTAGCCCTTTGAAGTAAATACAATTACCCGATGTACACTGAGAGTCAGGCTCTGGGGCAGACTGGCAAGCACAGTGAACTATGGCAGGGTGATTTTGTGCCAAGCATCTTTTCTGTTTCACTTCCTCACAGAACCTTCCTCAGCTTCTGCAGGTTGTAAATAACCTTCTGCTCCCTTTCCCCAGCTACCTACAGAGAAATGCACAAAAATCCATATTACAAAGACAACATTTAAACAAGACAGGTGATGTGTGTAGCAAATATGAATGCAATGGCTGTCAGCAAGCTCAGTTCTCACTGATGCTGCCTTAGGAAGCAATGGAAGAAGAGGGTAAGTACCTCAGAAAAAACCTCCTAGATGGTATCTTTTGACCCATTGTGTTTTCTGCCCTTACGAAGCCAGCCAGAACACAAATCAGGATGAGCTTTTGGTGTGGCCAATGCTGACCAAAAGCTTTTCATGCACTGAGGTACCTGTGTCAGTCATTAAATGCCTAAGGACAAGGGACGCGCTTGAAAGGTCTGAGTCTTTAACTCAGGTGTCACTGGCTCTCTGCTGTGGATGAATGGCAGGCCCCACCTTCAGATTTTCCCGATTTTCCTGATTTTCTAACCAAGGACTTTTCTGAGGACAGAGATTTCAAATTTTCACTTTTGCTAATATATTACTGACTACAAAGGTAGGCAGTCTCTAACCTGGGCCAGGTAGACAGGTGAGGAAGTGAAAGCAGCCACGACCTTAGGGTGACTACTCCAGACAAATGAGGCTTATTGTGCTTCCACTACCAATGGGTATGTGCACAAGGAAGACTAATGCTGGGGAAAAGGGGAGCCTTTTCCAGAAATAGCAATAGTAATCCCACCTGTCTTGTCACTTACCAGACATGACAGCTGATACAAACAGGTCCGGGAGATTCCTAAAACACCATGATGGTAACTTCTTAGCACAGGTACTAAGGGAGCCAAGTTGGAAAGTGCCCTCATAGATTTGTTGCTTGTGAACAGAGAAGGGCTCATGTGTGAAGTTGAGACTGGTGGCCGTCTTGGCCATAATGACCATGAAGTAGTTGAATTTAAAGTCTTTGGTGGTAGGAGGAAAGCTGTCACCACAACGTCAACCCTGGATATGGAGAGAGCAGACTTCAGGCTGCTCAGGGAGCTAGTTAGTAACGTCCCCTGGGAAACTGCTTTTGAAGACATTGGGGTCCATCAGTGCTGGTCAATTTTTAAGTACCACCTCCTAAGAGCACAGGAACAGGCAATTCCAAAATGTCAGAAGTCAAGCAGGCAGGGCAGAGGGTCAGCTTGGCTGAGCAGGGATCTTCTCCTAGAGCTTAGGTGGAAAAAAGAAAGTGTATGGCCTCTGGAAGCGAGGTCGGGTGACATGGGAGGACTACAGGGATGCTGCTTGCCTTTGCTGGGAGAAAGTTTGTGCAGCCAAAGCTCAGTTAGAGATGAAGCTGGCCAGTACTGTGGGGAACAATAGTTTTTTTTCTTTTTTTTTTTTTAATATGTTAACAGCAAAAGAAAGAACAGAGAAAACATTGGTCCCTTACTGGATGAGAACGGTCACTTCACGAACAAGGACATAGACAAAGCAGAGATGTTTAATGCCTTCTTTGTCTCTGTCTTCAACACTGATGATGGGCTCTGGGACCTCAGGTGCCCTGAGTTGGAGTACTGTGACTGCAGGAAAGATAATCTCCCAGCCAACCCTGAAGTTATGTGGGATTTGCTGCTCCACCTGGATGCATGTAAGTCTATGGGGCCTGGTGGGATTCATCCCAGGGTACTCAGAGAGCTGGCTGATGTCAGTGTGAGACCTCTCTCAATCATTTTTCAATGGTCTTGGAAATCTGGAGAGGTCCCAGTTGACTAGAAGCTGGGAAATGTTGTTCCAATTTTCAAGAATGGCAAGAAAGAAGACCCTGGTAATTACAAGCCCATCAGTCTCACTTCAGTGCCTGGTAAAATTATGGAGAAAATTATTCTGGGAGAAAAACACCTGAAGGACAATGTGGTCATTGGTCACAGCCAACATGGGTTCATGAGGGGAAGGTCCTGACTAATGAAATTAATTTCCATTTATGACAAGGTTACCCATCTAGTTGAACAAAGGAAGCCAGTTAATGTAATATTTTTGGATTTCAGTAAAACTTTTGATGCTGTTTCTCACAGTATCCTTCTGGACAAAAAAGTCCAGCATACAGTTAGATGAAAACATAATACAATAATATATTTCAGGTTAGATATCAGGAAAAGGTTCTTCACTGAGAGGGTGGTTGGGCACTGGAACAGGCTCCCTGGGGACGTGGTCACAGCACCAAGCCTGCCAGAGTTCAAGAAGCATTTGGACAATGTTCTTAGACATATGATCTGATTTTTGGGTGGTCCTGTGTGGAGCCAGGAGTTGGACTTGATAATCCTTGTGGGTCCCTTCCAACTCGGGATGTTCTGTGATTCTAAAACTGATGAGGCAAGTCTGGTCCGGGGTCTCTGACCTGTTAGTTGTGCAATGCACACAACTCCTTTGAGAGCAACTGCACAAGATGCTGTGCCTGAGATAAACTCTTCAGAGACACATCTGCACCCCTTTCTCTCCTTTGCTCTGAGAGCAGTAATTTGCTGAGAAAACACCTCAAGCTCCAAAGATCTGGTGGGGCCACAAAGTTTCTGTCTCTGTGCTTACCTCCCTCCCAACCACCTTCTTGACAGAACTGCTTGTTTTTGAGTGATATGTGTTTAACTGCAAACTTCAAACCCCTTGGGCAGTATGATCAGGACCTGCAGGTGGAGAGTAAGGAGTTCAGCTGCTGAAGGATTAATGTCATACTTGCTGCCAGGTCCCCTGTGACTGTCCTTTTCCTGCTCTGTACCAGTATGAATGCAGTGTAGTTAGCAGCATTCAGACAGTAATCATCAGTGCGGTGACACACATCAGCAGAGGATGTCTGGCACAGGAGGTTGGTTCAGAGTACTCGGTCCCAAGCACTCTAATAGGAAGGGGGGATAAGCAGGTGCTTTCAAAGAGCGCATCAGACTGTCTCTGTCTGGCAGCTACATCTTTCCACCGTCTTCAGAGAAGCTTAGCTGCACCTTGCTGTATTTGGTGACTAGAAAATACTAGATTCTGCTCCGAGTTTCAATAGATGCACAGTGGGTTTTTCTAACCTCCTGACCTCCAGACTTTCATAGATATATCCTATCATTTCTGTTTAACCTTTTTTCAGTGAAGTGTAATGTAACAGACTTTATTACTCTTGAACATAAGAAACTTGACTTAACAGAATGTGACTGGTGGGAGGACTGTCATTCAAGTATAAGCACCTTTCGGGACTAGAGAGAAATAATTCGGACGGGGGAGGTTTTGGGGGGAGGAAGGAGATTAGTATTTTTTTGTGAGTGTGATTTAAAAAAAAAGACCTAGTGCTAGTTCTGATGACCACTGTTGAAAAATAGAGTGAAAGAAGTGGCTGAAATGTTATCAGATCTGTTTTGCAATCTGCTATTGCACGCCTTGCTAATTTTAATGTATTAAAAATAACAATATGCCACATATAATCCAAAATCATAAAAAGAGGCATCTATGTTGTGTCTGCCTATAACTGGTGGGCTTGTCTGTCTCACAAGAAATTGGCTAGCTTCCATGATCCATAATTTGTCATGATCAAAGCACATTTTGCAAAGAATGCAGAGGATGATTTTGCTTAAAAATCAGCAGCTGAAACAAACAGCTAAGCATTCATTTATTTCTTGTATGGCAGTATTAAATAATAGGCAGCACTGCAGCAAGTGTAAAACGTATTTGTGCTTCATGCTGCAACAAAATGATTTTAGTAGGGGCCAGCACAACCTGAATGCCAATAAGGTACAGAGAGCTGTGAAACATAACCACCACACCATATTTGAGGTTTAGGATTTACTCAACTTACTACAAAATCAATAATAGGATCATTTGTAACAAAATCTATTTGCTGAGAAGGAATGTCAGTGTAGGTATTCATCACAGGAACGGGATACAGACAGTATAGTGGCAACACCAAGGATACAAATGAAGGTCTTTTACAGTACACTGGCTAATAGCTGACAGTTTCAGAAATGTTGGGGACTAAAGGGATCTTAATGGGCCTGAGTGGATGGGAAGACATTATGGAGTGCAAATATCCCCAAAACTGTTGAATTATTTTTGAGCTCATGTTTCCTCAAGACTAGCTGGAATCAGAGTCTTGTCTTCTGAATATTTCGTTTTCTCTTGTGAATGCTATTTGCTGGCTAAGTGAATCCTTTGGTAGTAAAAGCCCTCCTTTTTGCTTCCAAAATCTGTTCTGGCCCATGGCAGAAGTGCAGTTTTACATCCTTTTTATAGTTCATTATATTTTTCATTTGTATTTTTCCTTTTCTGCCTTAATTATGCCTTGGCTCATAGTCTCTCCAAATTAGAATGTAAAGCCGAAAGTATCAGAGTTCAACACACAGCTGTGGTTTCCATGGGAAGGATGATACAGGTATGTTGCCCAAATTGCTGTTCTTGAAAGAAATAGAGGTGCTACATTTTCAAGCTGGGTATCCCAAAATAGAAGCACCTCAGGTATGCAAAAGCCTTTTTCTTCTATCAACCTTTTTATTCTGTAAGGGATAGATCTCATTTGAAGCATTTAGATCTTTACCTTCTAGTAAGACTTACCTAAAATTAAAGTTTTTAATTTTGTTGAGTTAGAATTATTTTTTTGTTCCCTTTTAAATGTGTGTTCTGTTTCTAGGCATGCTCACTGAAAGCATATGTCTAGAAATGGCTAGACAAAAGAGTTATTAAAACATTCTTCATGCTATCTGAAAGCATCAGTGTTCTTGTAAGAAACAGTCTCTTCTGACTCTTGTGGTTTGGGTTTTGTATGCACAAGCAATTCCAATGGTTTGGATCAAGCAATATCACACACTGCTTCAAAGTTAGGATTGGACCTGCTCTCCTCTAGCACCAGCTCGTGGCCCTGCATGTGTGAAATGAGGAAGCAGACTGCCACCTTTGCTATGGTTTGCTGCTGAAGGGTGTGTTGTGCTGGTAGAGATGCCATCATCACCAGACAAAATGGCACCATTCCATGTTCTGATCTGCTCTGTATCTAGCTTTGAACTAGGTGAATCCTAATCTACGTGTATGAGAGCTATTAGTGATTCAAACCGTCTCTGTTCATCTTCCATACATTGACCTTTCTTGGCCGTGTAGAAAGTGCAAATTGGTAAGCACAGAGCTAATTAGAAACCTAGGAAGTTTGGATATGGCATCTGCCTTTGTCTGTTTTGTTTCTGTGTGGTGCCAGAATCTGGCAGCTCTGAAGAGTAAGAACTCGACTGCTCATAACAATGTTGAATTTAGACACCAATTGTAGGTGCTCTGAATGTGATATAACCTTTCATCAGAACCTAGAAAAAAGAGAGAGGATAGGTGAGAAGTCCAATATCTTTTAAAAATCTGTAACTGTTAGTCTTGGCTCAAGACCTACAATATAATGTTGAAGTTACACTGAAGAAAATGATTCATTGTATAACAGATTAACAGAAAGTGCTAAAGGTTCCGAATCTGCTGGAAACACAGCAGGAGGAAAAGTGATTGGTGAAAAGTTTCCTTGATTTCTTAGGGAGAATTGAAATGGATGGTTTGATTTGTGTGGTTGACAAAACCGTTTTGGAGCATGCTGCTGGAGGTGCAATAGCAGAGCAGTAAAAGAGTAGGAAGCCGGTGGGTTAAGTACCCAATTAAACTTAATCACATATCTTTAAACAACCACCACAGCTGCAGCACCTGGTATCTGGCCATTATCGTTACAAGTTATTTGGCACAAAAGGACAAAAAATTTTGCAGTGAATGCCTACTAGTATGGATAATAGTACTATCAAAGTGTTCTTTGGCAAGGAAAACTCAACGGTGTGTTCACACCACAAATAAGGATGGAATCTGTAACATTTCTTTCACATAGTGCAGCCCACCTCTGTCCGACAAGTGACTCAAATGTACAGAAATAAAATAGTGACTAAGAAGTTCTTAAATGTTTAAGGTGTAAGTGGAAACAATCAATTCAAAAGATAAAAATGTGGAAATATGTTAATACCTGAATAGTGACAACTGTGTCAGCACAAAGGAAAGCAAGACTTTAAATGTTGTTGTAAGAAAGCATCAGAGGTTTCTATAACGTGACTTTTGTTTTTTCTGTTCCTTTGCATCATCTGATACCAACTAAATGAATTCCTGTGTAATGAGCCAAACCTACCACAGATTTTAGTGAGTTACTCTAATATGGTGGCAGATTGTGTAAATTGGTGCAAAATTTGGCAGTAGGTATTAACTAGAATCTGTGATGTTTTCAGGGACTCGTATGCATACAATCCATGAGTTCCATCTGAAATCACAAAGTTTTTCATGTGCTTGGATGAAAGCATGAGCTTAATTTAGCTTCACAGACTATTCCTTACCTTTAAGTTGTCATTAGTCTTCATTCTGAGTTAGAAACAAGTGTACGCTAGGAAGTTAGAGGATGGAAACTAGTGACAAACAGTTATTAAAACTCAAGTTTGGTAATTCAAAAAAAAAAATCTGCTTGGACAAAAAGCTGACTACTGCTGCATAATAAGACAGTTTTTCCAGATTTTCACTCTAAGGATGACTTGGGAGGAGGACTTGGCAAAAGGCATCCAGTCAGCTTGGAGAAACTCTCTGTTTGCAATGTGTTGGAGGAAAGTCCAGGAAACAGAATTCAGACTAAGCACAGCTAAATGCTACTCAGCAGTGAGTAGTGAAAATTCAAGGACAGCATATAACACTTTTTTTTTTTTTTTTTTTAATTCTATTATTCTGTCTTTAGAAAAAAAATACTGCTTTTGCAAATCATCTTGTGGTTTTATGTACTGGTTTTATTTACTGGTTACAACTTACTAAAGCAATATTTCCTATGATCACTGAACTCTTCTTTTTCCCTGCTCCTTCACCTTAGTTTTATGTTGCAATTTAGTATGGTCAGGGACAGTGCAGAACTGTATATTCCCAGAAGAGCTCAAGTACCTTGCAGGTGTACCCAGGCACTCTCTTTCTGGAATGCAATATGATCCTTCCTCTTTGCTGGCATGAGTTGTAACCATTATCCTGTGTCCTCTGCATTTGTGGTGTTTTATCCTGGGCACTTTGTAGCTGCAAGATACGAACATAATTCTTATATTTCAAGTGCAGATTCTGAAATTCATCTTGGCTTATGAAAGAATAGGGACAATTACTGAAATATTTCTCCTCTCATCAATTCCTTACTATGCATTAAGGAAAGGAACTATATGCCCTTGAATGACTGGTGTACTGAGATGAGGACCTTCTTTTGCCCTGGCAGCCAGGAGGGCCAACTGTATCCTGGGGTGCACCAAGCATGGCATTGCAGCCAGTCAAGGGAAGTGATTGTCCCACTCTACTCTGCGCTGGTGAGGCCTCACCTCCAGTACTGTGTGCAGTTTTGGACACCACAGTATAAGAAAGATATGGAACTGTTGTAAAGTGTCCAAAGGAGGGCTACTAAGGTGGTGAAGGGCCTAGAGAGCAAGACATATGAGGAGCAGCTGAGGTCACTTGGTTTGTTCAGCCTGGAGAAGAGAAGACTGAGGGGAGGCCTCATGGCAGCCTACAGCTTCCTCATGAGGGGAGCGGAGGGGCAGGCGCTGATCTCTTCTCCCTGGTGACCAGCGGTAGGACCCAAGAGAATGGCCTGAAGCTGCGTCAGGGGAGGTTTAGGCTGGATATCAGGAAAAGGTTCTTCACCGAGAGGGTGGTCAGGCGCTGGAACAGGCTGCCGAGGGAAGTGGTCACAGCACCGAGCGTGACAGAGTTCAAGAAGCGTTTGGACTATGCTCTCAGACACATGGATTTTGGTTTGCCCTTTAGGGACCTACGGGTTGGACTCGATGATCCTTGTGGGTCCCTTCCAACCCAGGGTATTCTATGATTCTATGATTTTTCACAAGATCATTAGAACAGTGCCCAGGCATATGACAAGAAAAGTTATTGATAAGAGAGAGAAGAGACAGTAGTCCAGACTTATTTCTCTTAATGTTATGTACATAAATAAGGTGCAAATCTTAGAATACCAAACACTCTTACATATAGTTATTAGCCATTAAGAGGAGACAGGCACCTCCAGACAACAACACACAGAGAAATAGAGAAGATCTCATGGTGTCATCTAATATATCCTCTTGCCTGAAGGCAAGATCAACCTTTGTTGATCTTTGTTATTCCTAACGGATGTTTGTATAACTTGTACTTAAAGGCCTCTGCAATCTCCCCAGACAATCTGTTATAGCTCTTTATTATCTTCACTACTAGAACAATTTCTTCCTTTATTTTTTGGAATAGATGATCTTTCTTGATGCTACTTAAGTCCATTACTTTTTGTCACGTCTGTCATGAATATGATGAAGACTGTCCCTTCCCTTTTCTGTTTGAAGAACATTCTCTAAGCCTGACTTTATTGATCTTCCTTCATGGATCAGTTTTAGATTGCAGACAATTCCTCCTGTTCTTGTCTGGACTGTCTGCAGTAAATTCCCTTCTTGAAATGTAGTCTTCCAGAGGGGACACCCCAAATTTGGCCTCACCATGCTGCATGAGATGTCTGTGGGTTATATTTCTGGTTCTGTGACCTGTTACAATATTCACTCCTTTCACAACAACATATTGTAGATGCGTGCTTAGCTAACAATTCCTACTAACTCCTAGTTCTTTCCAGTAAGTCTAGTTGATTATTTCTACCTACCTGCAACATTTTATGTTCAGCCCTATTGAATTTTGTCATATTTTTCCCGTTCATATTTCCAACTTATGAAGAAACCTGCCCTCCAAGGTGTTAGCAGCTAACTACTGCTCATACCCTGACACTCAGAGGTCATCACCCTCTATGAACCTAGTACGCCCTGTACTTCACCATCGAGGTTATGGATGAGTGGATCGATGAGGAGCACTAAAACCAGAACAGACACTTCCAGGACCTAGGGTCATTCTTAACATTCTATGTCGTAGTAACATAGAATGACTGATAACCACTCTCTGTGCAGGGTTGTATGGCTATATACCCATCTGTCCTTTGCTGTTGACTATATAGAGAGCCAGCCAGATTCCTAAGGTCCCAGTTAAAATTTTTAGATTTACTGGGGAAAATACCATCCTTTCTAACCACAGGATAATCACACAGTCTTATCAAAGCCTCAGCTTTGATATGACTCTAGGGATTTTCCTGTTTCCTTCCATATAATCTGATTTAGTAACTTTTGGAACTGAAAAAACTTCCACTTGATGTCAAGGAAAATATTCATTTCCTGTGTTGGTGGTTTGCTCTCCCAACTCTACTGTCTCAGATTGGTCCTTTAGATTGAACAAATCTGAAACAAAGAATCAGAGACAAATCCACTATCCTTCTGCAGCCTGTGTAGAAATTTACATATTGAAAGTGAAACAAGACTTTGACATTATTTACAACATAAAGCAATAAAGTTCCCAATACTCAGGCATCTGAATCAAATACCCCCAAAATCAAAACCATTAGCAATGTAATTATCACAAAGGTCCTGTTTGAAAAATTAAGTATTCTTTCAAGTAATTATATTCAACTTACCAAGGAATAACTCAACCAAAATGCAGGATTTCTTACTTAAATTATTAATTTGTGACCATGATAAGCACTGGTTAAAAAAAAAAAAAAACAACTCTAGGTCAAGATGGGAAGAAAGATTCCTTTTTGTTTGTTTGTTTTTGTTTTCTTCCTGGAGCCATGGAACTAAGTTTAAATGTTAAAATGATTAGAAAGTAAGTTTGAAATCAGTTGGCAAAACAAAAAATCTTTATGCTTAGAATTTCCAAAATAAAAAAAACAGACTACGTTGTAATATTAATATATTTGAAGGATAAAAAAATGCATGGTGTGCATCAGGGTTTAAAAATTGTTGGTGATGGCTGACTGATGAAGAAAGTATGAGGGCAAAAACATGGGAGCGATTTGACAGCAAACAGTATTTTGTTCTGGTTTTTGGAGTTGGGCCATGCTTCAGTCAAGGTAAAACACATAAGCAACTCATGTATTTAATCAATGAACAGCTCTGGCTATGTTCCCCTGGCCAAGCAAACTGGGAAGTGTTTCTGATCTCTTCTGTTATTATTGATAAAGTCTTATTTACACAAGTGAGTCCTGTAAAAAAAAAACAGTTGCTTTGAAAATGAATTGTAGTGAAAGCCTACCAGTGATAGACTCCAGCCAAACTAATTTAATGCCTACAGCTTAAGTGTTTGGGCACAAATGTATTAAGACAGAAAAGATGCTGAGAAAATCTAGTGGCTTTCTGGAGAACTAGATAACTTGAGCTTTTAGCTATGAAAGCCTAGACTTTATATTGACCTTTTTGATGGGATGAGCTAAGCTTTGCTGCATATTAACACCATCAAGTCATTTCTTGTGTGATGAGCTCTCTGTGTTCAGATCTTGGTTGCATGTAGGCTGTGTCACAACTACACCTTGCCCTGCCTTTATAACTCTTCTCATTCCCTAATTGGAGAGTTGAAGATTCCCCTTCTGCCACGAAGCCTGAGGTTAGTGAGGAGCTGAAGCGACTGACTGCCTCAGTCCATCCTGGATGCCCCAGTGGAGGAGCTGGGTTGGAAGCATGCTGGTGACAACAGCATTGCAGGATGTCAGCAGTCCTGCCTGTGCAGCTGTGATTATTGCTGGATGCCAGAGGTTCAAGAGCTTCAGGAGATGCTCTACATTATGCTGAGCTGAACTGTCCCTACTAACTCCGTGCACCAGGGGGAGGTAATACAGCCCTGAGTTCTTTTTACAGTCTTTGGACCTTGTAATTTGATTTAGAAGGGGGGGGTGGGGGGTGGGGTGGGACACAGAGAAATGGCTTAATTAAGCAATGTTAAATGTTTCTGATGCCAAATCAGAATCAGATAAAAGGCTGAGGCTTCGAAGTCCGCACCGAGTTGAACAGAAGGTACTACTTTTTCTGCTGTTCTTTTTTAAGTGGGAGAAAGAAACAGACAGAGCCATAATACATGTACACATTGCACCTTCTGTGGGTCTGACTGCTTTTATTTATGGAGATCATCCCTCATGTCCAGCTGTCCTGGAAATCTTACCAATCCTATCCATCATAAGAGATGTTTCTTCTTGACAAATATGCTTTAGGGGATGAATCAAATATTATTGAGCTGTCACTGCTTACAGGTAGTTCAGGAGACCTCCCCTCTCAGATTAGTTCTTCTCTTGCCTTTGGATATTTTAATAGATTCTTGTATTAGAATTGAACTCAGGTCAGTGGTTACAGAAACTGCAAATTGGAGCTCCAGTTTTTGCAGCAAACTAGTCAATTTTGCCTGCTGCCCTCCTCTAGGCAGCTTTCAAGACCTATTTAGTCGTTAAACTGGGAAGAAAAAGTTGAATTCCCCCACAGTAAGAGATGCATTCTTATGTAGGCACCATGGAGAAAGTAAAAGTTGGAGGACCAAGCTGGGGAGTTTCCATAATGGTTTTGTATCAGAAATTTAGTGCCAAAGCTGTGTTTAAATTTATATGGAGAACAGCTGGGCATTGACACTTTGAGGTCTACAGATATGGCCCTAGACAGGCAGGCAATGTGCTTAGCAGGACCTTTGGTGGACAGAATGAAATGGAAACACATTCCAATTTTGCTGCAAGTTCTCATCACTGCCTTTTACTTTGTTCAGCTCTGGGCAACCACATGCCTCTGCCACAGGTGGATCATGTGCACACTTGACAAACGTATGGGGGCTGAAGATTTTATCACAGTGAATCCTGTGAAATGCTGAATACCTGTAAAATGGCTATCAGAAAGACCTAGAGCTCCTTATTAATGAGCACATAGTCAGATGGTATCTTTCCTCTCTCACGTTACCCCCCGTAACTCCCTGGCTTCAAGTATCCCATGCAAAAGCTATTTTTCTGGTCCAGACACTTACTCGCTTTCCCTGGATACTTACCAAAAACTCACTCAATAAATAACCAAACCTTCACTCTCCCCAAAATTTTCATAAACCTAATCTCCTCCTGCAAGCTTCAAACTCTGGAGGCTGAGCTCTCCTGCAGAGGACTGTTTATGAGCCTCTCATACTGCCAACCTTAACCCTCACTGCAGGAGTTAGTTGCTACTGTCAGGTTTATTAGCACAGTTGAAGCTGAGTCCCCTGGTTTCCAGCCAATTCAGGACACAAACGGAAAGTGAGGGTCTATGCCTCTCCATACTCGTGTAATTTTGAGGAGAACAACCACCTGAAGCTTTTACGGTTGTGAAAAAACACAGTAAGGAATTACTAAGAGTCACAAAACCCTCTTTTGGACAAGGGAATTTCATATACTGAATGGGAGGAAAGACATCTTTCCCACCTCTCTAAATCTCTGTCCTAAACTGACCCATTTGTATTGAGGACCAGACCTTTGCTTTGGGTTATCAGTCCGTAGTGGTGTTTACAGCCAAGCCATTGGAAACACTAGGATTTATTCCTTCTCACCTTGCATGCTAAATTTCTATACAATAATTGACCACAGCAGAATGTGGAAGTATTTACAACAAGAGTACCTGCTAGAAGAAGCTGATCGTCTTCATAAGTACCTATTCAATTTCTATTTTTCCTGACATTAGAAATTTAGTTAGAGCCCCTCCAAAAGTAAGGGAAATTTACAGACAACTAATAACATCCTTTAAAGGTATTTATTTATAATACATAAACAAACATTGTATGTATATGTATATAAGCCTATACTTAAGTACATTTTATTACATATTTATATATGCAAATTTATAAAATTATATAAAATGCAATTGCTTACACATATAATAATAATAATAAACCTCCCACCTCTAAATGGCCCATTACATGATATGGGCTTTTATCTGGTTGTATCCCCGATGGTCACGTCTGAAAAAATTAAAATGTATACTGAAATTTTTTGAGACTTGGTTTCCTGATAGTATAGGTTTTATCAGTGGCTTCAAGCTCTATTATGATGGTTATATGCAAATATGTATATGTGATGTTTTGCAGTGTGTGACCCTTTTGTGTGAAAAATCTCAGAATTTATTAGGAGAAGTTAATTCCTGGAAGATAAAAAACAGACAAACAAACAAACAGCACTTCTGCTATAGATATTTCTGTAATATTTAAAGTGGCTGGGGGACTTTCTTAAGAAGAAAGTAATATAAGTTGTGCATCGCAGCTGAGGTAGTTTTAGGAATGGTTGGAACTACTCATAGCCTCAGCGAAGGGTGACATTTATACCCCACAAGTGAGTTTTGCATTATCATGGCATGCTGCTATAGAGTCCTAATGGTTCACGGGTATAGCAATTTGTTTGTGCTGTAAAATCAGAGCTCTCCCTTTGCATGTTTTGCCGTCCACAGTTTCATGTAATGGTTCCAAACAGGAAGCCTAACAAGTGATCTGACTCCTCTCAGCAGCTGGCTTTTTGGCAGTGCTCTCAGGAAGCCCATTTGGCTGTCTCCTGACATGTTTAACCTCTTTACCAGCCACTTGGGTGCTAACTCTGGCACCAGATTTGCACCTTTTTGGCAGTAGTCACTGAGCCCTGTACAAATCATAGTTTGTCGTAGGTAACAGTAGCATATCCTTCATCTTGTGTGTTTTCATAAAAGTACCTGATCTGTACTTAAAACAAAGAAAAAACTACTATGTTTCTGACCTGCCACCCCAGTTTTTCAAGGAAGAGTTGAAAACCTTGCATGGAGTAAGTACAAGGAATAGTAAGTACAAGTAGTACAATAGTAAGTACAAGTAAGTACAAGGAATTTTTAACCCTAACCCTAACCCATAACAGGATTTATTTATTTATTTATTTATTTGCTTGCTTAATTGGCTGCTGCTTGACCATTAAGCAAATATTAAAAAAATAAAAATAAAAATTGGTGCTCTCCTAATACAGTTACACAAGTGGTATGATCTGTAATTAGACAACAGAACAGATGTTGGAAGGTCATTGTAGAACCAGGAATGACAGATCTTTAGATTTAACATGTTGGTCTGATTCCCAGGCAGCTGATTCTCCCTTGATTATTAAACAAGAAAAGAGCAAGTGTTTGGACCAACCCTTTGTTTGGTGTTCATGCAGCATGTAACAGAACAGGATGCTGGTCCATCAAACAGCAATGATTGATCGTAACTCCATCTCCATGCCTGTAATGGATTTAAGCAGTAATTGCTGTATCAATGCCAAAAGATTTACAAAGGTCAAAATCAAAAGGGAGAGAAGACCCCTGTACCTGTCCCTGCCACCAGGAGAGTAATTGTTATCTGTAGCTCCGGTAATAGCAAAAGTGCTGAGCTTGCTTTTTTAGCCTTGCTTTAAAAACTTGATTATGCTTCACTGGTGTGAATGCCTCACTGGCAGGTGCTGCATACTGATGACAGTCATTTTTCTTCCCACTTGATGTTGACCATTGCTGCTGTCCTTGTAGAAAAAAACAACAACACAATCTCATTATAGTTTCAGCAACACTCTTGCGGAACAACAAAAGAGGCTTAAAGGGAGATGCCCCCTCTGGTAATCCAGCAGTGATGGGTAGCAGGGAGTGGTGCAATAGGGGAGCCATTGCTCTTGGTTGGGTCACTCTGCCACCCCAAAGAGGTAGAGAGACTGTCCTGGTTTTGGATGAGATAGAGTTAATTTTCTTCATAAGGGCTGGTATGGCACCATGTTTTGTATTTAGGAGAAAAATAATGCTGATAGCACACTGAAGTTTTAGTTGCTGCAGAGAAGTGCTCACACAAAGCCAAGGACTTTCCTGCTTCTCGTGCTGCCCTGCCAGCAAGGGGGCTGGGGGTGCACCAGGAGCTGGGAGGGGACACAGCCAGGACGGCTGACCCAGGCTGACCAAAGGGATGTCCATACCATGTGGCGGCATGTGGAACAATAAAAAGTGGGGAAAGTTTGCTGGGGAGGGGGTGGAGGTGGGATAGCTGTTGCTCAGGGATGTGCTGGACATCAGTCAGCTAGTGGTGAGTATTTGCATTGTGCATCACTTGTTTTGTACATATTATTATTATTATTATTATTATTATTATTATTATTGTTATCATCCTTCCTTTTTTAGTCCTATTAAACTGTCTTTATCTCAACCCACAAGTTTTACCTTTTTTCTCATTCTCTCCCCTATCCCACTTGGGGGCTAATGAGCGAATGGCTGTGTGGCATTTAGCTGCCTGCTGGGTTAAACCACAACAGAGACCATGGCTGTTTGAAGAGAAGGCCCGAAGATATTTTGTAGGTATGGGAGTGCATGTTGGGGATGTTGGCAGTGCTATTGTGCTTTCAGTTCAGGATTGGACTCTGACACAGATGCTCCGACACGCACTGACTGGTCAGCAATGAAATGGGCATGACACATGGAATAGATAGAGGCTGGTGGTGATAAGCAAAATGCTCATATTTAGTCCTTCTTTCTTCACTTTTGTGGCTTCCCATGCAGCCCTCTTGCCCTGTGAGCCTCTGTGAACTGCATCTTCTCTCTTCTTGACGCCACAGCATCTGTTTTGTATAGGAGGGACCATATCCTCCCTCACTCCCATTGACATTGGCATATATAGGAAAGACTATCCTACAATGCATCTGGAATGGGCCTGATCCTCCTCATTTCCACTGATGTCAAAGCAATACAGCTTGCTTTGCTTTCAGAATGCCACTCTTGCCTTCTGTCAGTGAGGCTGGAGAATCAAACCAATCTGCTGAATTCTGTATTAACTTAACAATTTTGGTGATTAAAATACCTACCTCTTAGCTATAATGCTTAAACTAGATATGAATGAATTCATGTATGAACAGTAAATTCTGCCAGGACAGTTTCTGTCTAACCTAAAAAAAAAATTGCTAATGGTTTTGTTTGTGCAAGATTTCAAGAGACTGCAGAAGCAGAAATTTGACCCACAGGCCAGCTGAGCATGTGGGCACTGTATGATCAAGCAGAGGGCAGCTGTGGGCTTTAGAGAAGGCAAATGGAGGGAAGGTTGTTCTCACAGGAAAAAAAAAAAAAAATCAGAAAGCTCGTGGCCTCTGCTGGTTAAATAAATCTGAAATAATTCCCTGACTCACTTGGAGTTCAATGTCCTTTTCAGACGTCTTCCTAAATGCCAACCAGATTACAGACAGGAGGCTGCTCACTGAGACACAGTGCTGCTTTCACCCCCAAGGTAAAGCTGTGTTCATCTGGGTGCATTTGTAACTCACTGTGTTTATTAGACAAGTTGTCCTGGTGTAAGTAAAGCAATTGAGTTACAGAGTGCAAATGCTTGGATACTCTCAAACCAGTTTATATTGACTGACTTCAAATGGCTAGTTTCAGCTCACCAGATGAAAGTGTAGCTTTAACTAGTGTAAGCATCTCTCTATTAGTTGTTCACATTCTTATAACTAGGTCAAAATTACATTGACTTAGTTACTTTGCTGCAGTGTTTCAGGTGTAGGAAAGACTCCCTAGTCCTACATCACCACTGAGGTCTGAAGTCTTTGAGTCAGACCAGACAGTACACTGCTAAGTGGTTACAACTGAATGCCAACATATTCTTCCTTGCAATAAGGTTTTCCTCCAAATGCCTAGCTCTACTTCTAGTCATGTAATCTGTTAATAACTCAACCTTTGTCTATTTGCAGATTTTTATTGCTTTTCCAAATGCAGGTACACAGTGTTCATTGTTCTAGGGAAAATCATCTTCTACATTAGCAAGTTCACTGATGGTACTAAACTGGGAGGTGCTGTTGACTCTCTGGTGTGCTGAGAGGCCTTGCAGAGGGACATTGGACATTCATCAATGGCATAAAATTCAACAAAGGAAAATGCCAGGGGCTGCACCTGAGATGGAGCAGTGCTGGACACTGGCACAGACTGGGAAACGAGTGGCTGGGGAGCAGCTCAGCAGAAAGGGATCTGGGGATGCTGGTGGACAGCAGGCTCAGCGTGAGCCAGCAGCGTGCCCTGGCAGACAAGAGGGCAAACTGCATTTTGGGGTGCATTGAACACAGCAGAGCTAGCCAGTCAAAAGAGGTGATCCTCCTGCTCTATTTAGTGTTGGTGCAGCTTCTCCTTGAATATTGTGTGCAGTTCTGGGTTCCATAAAATAAAAAGGATGTTAAGGTACTTGAAAGCATCCAGAGGACAGCAACAGAGCTGGTAAAAAGGCAGGAAGGCATGTCCTGTGAGGAGAGGCTGAGGACACTCGGGCTGTCCAGCCTGGAGAAGAGGAGGCCAAGAGGCGGCCTCATGGCGGCCTACAGCTCCCTGAGGAGGGGAAGCGCAGAGGGAGGTGCCAGTCTCTGCTCCCTGGGGACCGATGACAGGACTCACAGGAACGGCACAGAGCTGCGCCAGGGGAGGCTCAGACTGGGCATCAGGAAACATTTCCTTGCTGTGAGGGTGGTCAGACACTGGAACAGGCTTCCTAGAGAGGTGGCTGATGCCCCATGTCTGTCAGTGTTCAAGAGGCATTTGGACAATGCCCTCATTAATATGCTTTAACTTCTGGTTAGTCCTGAAGTGGTCAGGCAGTTGGACGCGATGGTCTTTGTAGGGATCTTCCAACTGAACTATTCTGTTCTGTTCTAAAAGCCCTCCTTAATCCACCATTGTTCTATTCACTCAGATTATGATTTCAGAAGATATGTAATCTCATAGATTTGCTGGAGTGGCACCAGAGGATATCAAATATTTAAAGAAACCAAAGCAGCAACTACCACCTTACTATGGTTTAAAAATCATCTACAGTTTGGAAATGACTTCGTATTTAAATGGAGTAAGCATGCAAAACAAACAAACAAACAGCTTTTTTGTTCCTATCCTCCTAGTTTTTCTACAATATAGCCAGAACAGAGCATCATTTCAAATCTTATGACAGAGAAGGCATCAGCTTTATGCAGTCATTTATCAGAACAAGTATACACTTTAATCCTTATATTTAATAGCTACTGAGTTCTGCTCTACTTGTCCGTGCAATGTTTTATAATACCAGGGTATTCCTGCTTGCCATTCTGCATTGATTTCATCCTTTATTTCCTCTTTTTATTGAGCTCTTGTATTGCTTGCTTTATTTTTTAAATTTCATTTTCCATTATTTGAGTTTTCTTTCTAAGCCCTAAAACACACCTTTTGTCACTGAAACACATCTTACCTTCTGTACATATCTTCCTCTGTTCAGCTAGACAAATGAAAGGGAGATAAATCCATCAGTGTCTAGAGACTGTTTTGCATGCATCTGCTATTCCTAGAAGTTCCTAATTTCAGATTTTCACAAAGTAGGGAGATAAACCAAGACAAATCAGTACAAGCTTTGTTTCTTATTCTCTTTACCTTTGTTTTTACTTTTGGCTTCACTTGCAGACATGGTACAGGGTAAACGGACCTTTAAACTAGCTCTGTATGTGTATTCTTTTTGTCCCATTTATATAATTTATTTCCTTTGTTTCCACTTGTTTCATGGCTTTTAGTGAGTCCTATTGAGCAACTCACTTTTAGTTTATCTAATTTTTGAAATCTTTTTCTGTCTTTCCCTGGGTTATTGTAAAGCATAAGGAAAGACTATTTCTCCAAACTAAAAGCCTCTCAAGCAAAACTCAGTGCTGTGCTTAATATGTGTATTTTGTTTCCAAAATGTAATTATTGTATGGTGGTATTATTATTATTATATTGTGATTATTTTAAGGAGTAGTATCTTTTCACCAAAACACTCTTTGCATTCCTTAAATCAGATGCAAAACCTGATTCTTCTCATCTTAAAGGGAAATCTAATTTGTCTGGTAGTAGGTAGCAAATAACACTATCTGGTTATGTTGTTTCATAATGTATCTTTAGTTTGTGATGTGTTTGAAACAGCTTAAAATGTCCTTCATTGTAGTGAACTACAACTGCAAAGAGATTCCAGCAACATAGCTAATATAAATAGTTGAAGAAAACTTCATTTCTGGGTTCATGCCCAGTTTTTTTGACAGCTATATTCATCAAGTAAAGGTTGAAAGGTAAGAAACAGCTTTAAGAAATAATGAGAGACTAGAAATAAGATATTAATCTTATCACAGTTTAGTTAGAGGAGACTGGGTGTAAGCCAGGATTTGAAATTGGAGACGCAGAAATTAATGGAAGAGAGTGATATGGGTTGTAAATCACATGCATTTACGTGCCATCAGTCTTGTCATACAGGAGGATTGTACCATGACTGACAATTGAGAAAGTATTAATTTGTAAGGATCAAGATGTTGGAGTTAATAGAATTTGATCATCTGACTCACCAAAGGTATGGAATTGAAATATTTAAATGACATAAGAGTGAAGCATAATCAGACAAGAAGTGAGTTTGAAGAAACCTAGGAACCCTGACTTTTTCCTCTTCTTTTCCACTCTAAATGCTTATTCTTCTTGTGAATGTCCTTGGCCCATTCCTTAGGCAATCTCATTTACTTCCTGGATGGTATTGTTGTCTTTATACCTTTTCCCTGTCAATTAAACATCATAACTTCTGTTACATTTTATTTTCCCTGGGTACAATAAAAAGAAGCTCCTCTAGCTGGGACCGCTCTTATCCTGTACTTGAAAATGCATTTGGGACAGAGGCTGAAGCGCTCTAAAGGATTAGCTGAAAGCAGAGGTTTACAAGATCTTTTCCTCCATCTCTTTTTTGTTCCTGCAATGGGAGCAGTGATCCACAGGAACTGGGTGTGATCCCTAGCAGGGAACTGGCAGCAGACTGTAGGTCATTATTTTGCCATGGGCCTTCAAAGAAGATGGACCGCAATGTTATCTAGCCCATTATGTTTTTCTACCTTTCTATATTTCTTCCATAATCACATTTTAGTCAGTATTACGGTCAGCAACTGGGGAGTCTTTGATTGCTCTCTGTATATCAAAATCCTGTTGCTTCTTTCTCCATATTCATTTTTTAAAATGCTTTCTGAATATGGGAAGCAGCATAAAAGTAACAGAAAGAGGGCATTTGTTGAAATTAAAAGTTTGTAGGAGGAACTGAGTGCTCAGTCTGTTGTGTGCACATTAGCAGCTTATCTGTAGGCATTTATTAAAAGCAATGACCATTTTAGTTTTATACTTATTAGCATATTAAAATTATAAACACATTATGATGTTGTACAGCACTATGGATTTGTTTGACATGTGATGATTTTTGTGGTATTTGCCTGGACCTTTATCTGTGCATTCTGGCTAATTGTGTCCGGACATGTACACTCTGCATATGCCATCTCCAAATTCCTTCTCGAAACCCAGTTTTGAAATGAACATTTAAGAGACTCATTTTGAAAAGATCCTCTCTGTAGTGGACCAGAAAAATTAGGTGTATATGGCTTTGTGCTACATGCTGTAACACATCATGCCATGCTGAACAAGCATTTGTATTGAGATGGGGGCATTGTCTCACACTTGTGAATGCAGAAAGCTAAAAGAAAATTCATATTGATTGTCCCATCCACACACTTGTGGTTCCCCACCTTCTCACTGTTCCTTGGCGGAATGAAGTTTTAACAAATATTTAGCATTTATACTCTTATTGTGCCATCAGTAAAATACCTCAGACAGTTAAAGAAGAAGCCAGACAAGGAACAAGGAGGCATAGGTTCAAATCCTTCATCTGTCCCTGATGTCTTTTGTGTTTGTGACATCTTTTTTGTTTGTTTGTTTGTTTGTTTTCTGTGCTTCTACTCCTTTATTTGACAAGTAAAGCTACCACATGCTACAGAGTTATGGCAGGAATAATAGCATGAAATATATCAATAAATAAGATACATACACAGAAGTAGCCAGATCAGGCCCTCAATGGTCATGAAAGATAAAAGCTGAGGAAAATGTAAGTACTAAGCAAGCTCAGCTTTGATATATTCTTGTTTCTGTCTGGACAGAATTCCAGAAATTTTAGGCATTCAGAGGCTGCAGTTTAGAAGACATTAGGAGCACCAAAATGCGACTAAGTCACTGCTTCTCTTGCTGTTGGTGTAGGACAAGGCACGGTGATAAAATAAAGTTTTTAACATCAAGTTTGAAAGTAACAGCAGTTCACACAATTAAGCTGGTGACTCAGCGAATTGCGTCTTTTAAGATTTCCCCAGCTTTGACACATCATGGGGTGACTTTATGTCCTACTGTTTTTACATCCTTGTTGATATCTTGAATTAGCCTAGCATCTGTTACCCCAATGAAATCAGATATCTGTTTTAATATGGTTGTTTTCAACACTGCAGCATGTTCTGATTATTCTTTGTATTAAAAAAGAAAGCATGCACTTCTATTCCTTTTCTCTTTCTTACAAAAGAGAATTATTTGTTCCATTTGCTACTCCTTTTCTAGCAGTTCAATTAGTTTTACCTACCAATAGCTTCTATCAAAGCTTCTCCTTATCTGATTTGGTATCTTTCCTATGAAAAATTGTTATATTCAGAAAAGAAATGTTCTGAAATATACACTCTTTTAAATGAATTTCGTTAGCTCTTACTGAACATTCTTGGGGTAGTAGTGGCAAGGATATATATATATTTTTTCACATTTTCTGATCATACGGCATTAATTTATCCATGAAATGTGGTCTTTTTAATGTTACTCTGTGACTGGATGGCTTCTTTTCTGGGTCCAGCATGACTTAATGTTCTTAACTCCCAGTGCATGTTTCAAATAAGGGAGTAAAATGCTGTTCTGAGATTTATGGCTGTAAATTTGGAGCAATTCTAGGCAAATAAGTTGTGTTGCTCCAGATTTACTTTGTGTAACCTAACAGTACTTTCTGGGCATGCATAAACTTTTGTTTTTGCAACAGTCAGTGGAGGAATTCTGCATTTCTAATGCATTAATGATATTAGTGATGTTGGTAGACATTGATATCTGCTGATGAAGTGTTTTGCACTTCTCATTAGTAATATGTAGAATAATTCACATCTTCAAAGAAATAAAATCAGTATATTTTCCTGGAACTTAGGAGAGAGACACCTTCTTTATATATATGGCCCTACAGCTTTAAGTAGTTTTCAATAAGCTCTGAGGTATAGGCCACAATCAATACTCTTGGGTTATCTGTTTTGACTCTTGTGTCCCTTTGCCAAATGGTAATATAGATTATTTCCACAGCTTACATGTGATGTATACTCATGATCTCCCTATAGGTGAGATCAGAATTAGACCTTTAAACTTTATGTCAACAGCCAGTTAATGAAGTGAATCTATTCCACATACTTCTTGCCTAATTGCAACTCGTAACATACTGTCAAAGAAGATCTATCAGAGTCCAAAATGTAAATCAGATAATGGAGCCATTTATGAGGTAACTGGGGCTTTTCTGTAAAACACTAAGTATCGCTGAGGAGATAATATGCAAAAAGCTTCCCTAATATATATATGTGTGCCAAGCTGTTAGATTCAGCAATGATACTGGCATTTAGCATTGGTATTTAACCACTCCAATTCAGCCACTTTCTCCTAAAACATGTTTTGGATGTGCTATCTCAAGCTAATAGGGAATTATCTGGATCTGGGAAGAACACTTTAAAAGCTAGAGCTTCTGATGTAGTGTGATAGGGCCTCTAACTGTTACAGAGATGCTACATTTCTAGTCATTTTGTAGGTCACAGGAAGAGAATTTTGAGAAAAGCTGTACCAAGCTGTCAGCAGCAATGTTAATTGATGCGTACCACTGAGATCAAATAGAGTTTTTTTTTCATCTAGCCTCACAAGTTAGGAATGTACTTGTTTTCTATTGGGAATTATTGCCATTCACATAATAAACTCTAGAGACCTCCGTGTGAAGAGTTGGAAAGGGGGATTTGCTCAAACTAAAGCTTACTCACATAATATATTTGCTTATTTCTAATGTAAAATTTGGAAGTGTTTTTCAAATACTTATGATTTATTTTAAGGGATGTAGTTTCTTATTGCAGCATACATACAACAAGTTTATTGGGAGCTCGTTTGTGCCATCCATGATTATATCCCTTGCCTGAATTTTACTTGCAAACCTGTGGGAGCACCTCTCTTCTGCAGAGTTGCAGACAAGTTGTTCAGACTAATCCCGACCTTCTTCCTGGTTGCTGTTCACTGAGTTCAGTGGCCTTTTTTACCTGACTTCCTTCCTTCAGATGTTCTATTCTGTTAAAACTGCATAACATCTGCTACTCTATATCATCTAAAAAGTAAATTTGGTGTATGCAGTTCTATCCTTTGGGCTGACTTTGTTGTGATTTGAATAGTACTTGGATCTCTTGGTGGTTTAGATCGCACTCACAGCATAGTTACAGCCAGAGCTCAACGTAAATTGAAGTTGGAGCCAAACAAACAAACAAAAAAGAGAAAGAGAAAGAGAAAGATAAAAAAAAGAAAAAGAAAAAGAAAAAGAAAAAGAAAAAGAAGAAGAAAAAGAAAAAGAAGAAGAAAAAGAAAAAGAAGAAGAAAAAGAAAAAGAAGAAGAAAAAGAAAAAGAAGAAGAAAAAGAAAAAGAAGAAGAAAAAGAAAAAGAAAAAGAAAAAATATTTAAGTATCACTATCATCTGGTGAAATCACAAGGCACATTTAACTAACTTGAAATTGCCTATACTTAACACAGTCCAGTATTTAATACAATGTTTAGTACACATTACTTCCAACAGTATTATACTTCAGGTACAGCATCTCATAGGAGGGGGAAGAGAAAACAAACACTGGATAGACATTAGTCACTTTTCTCAGTCCATATACTACAGTCATAAGTGTGAGAATCTGCACAGAATGGAAGAGGTGCCATTGTTCACAGCCACCCTTTGCCCTTTACTCTTTAAAGGGGAGAAAGATTATCTGCAGAAGTGGAACTGAGGACTGCTTGAGATCACACTGTATATATAGCTATTTTTCAAGTGAATATTGTTAAACATTTACCAATAAACCAAAATATTTATCCACAAAATGTGTTCTGACAGATACCATTTAAAAGCTTTGCTTCTTTTTCTCACAGTACAACAGCACAAGCTGCTCATCATTTTTATTTTACAAAATGTAATAAGAAGCTAGAACTGATGCAATATAAAAGTTCAAGTTGAAAAAAGTCATAACCTTTGGTCCAGATCTAGCCATAAATACTCTCATTAAAGGACTGGAGATTGTGAAAAACTGATGCTGTAGGCTATATTGAGAAAAGAAAAAAAAGACAACATGCAAGTTCTCCATCATCTACTGCTATCCTTGCCCCAGGAGCATGTTTTCTCAAACATGACTACAAAATACCAAAAATACTTTTTAGCAATGGGACACTATCTAGAAACAAACCCAATGAAAAACAGCAAGCCTGGTACAGATTTAGGACTCAGCTCTGGCTGTGAATATGAACAAAGCATTGCATGCGTGTCGGAAAGTTATATGCCACGTTTGTGATTTACAGCATTGAGGGTGAGGCTACAAATTGTAGAAAACAAGAATCCAGATAATCTCAAAGGATAGGGATGGATTATAGGCAGCACAGACTTTCTTGGCCCTTTGATACTCCCTGTGTGTTTTGTTGGTGTGAGGTGATGTTGTGCTTACATGTGTTACAAAGGCATAGAGAAAAGGCCACACTCATCTCCAGCTGCTGGGTAATGGGAAGAGCTGTGGAGAGGTGCTAATTGATCTGCACTGTAGAATAAGTTTACTTGGGATCTGTCCCATGTGGGTCTAATTCACAGTGAAGATATGGCAGCAATGGCCTCAAGGATCCAAAGAGACACACAGGACTCAGGACTCTAGCAAGGCTGGACAGCCCCTGCCAAAATCCATATTGCTGCATACTATTGTTCCTTGAGTTGCTTATGCTTTAATTTCACCGCTGAGCATTGTGCAGATGTATTCAGTCTTTCTCACATCTTTCCAGGATTGTCCTTATTCACTTTTACCATCTAATCCATTCACCGCTCACGTGAATTGACCATTCAGGTGACCCTAAGACCCTTCAGTTTCTAGAAAAGGGAAAATATATGACTGAGCAGATATGACATGTGCATGGTTACATACACACACACATACACATGCCTGAAGGCTCTCACTTCCTGCATATGTATTTGTGTGGAAAAATGGTGTTCCACATTCATTTCTCATGCCCTGGTGGAAGGTTCCTGCCCTGGGGCAGGGTTATGGTCTGCACGGCTCTGCCAATAAAGGGCAGTTTGGATGCTACTTAGGTTGACCATGCTACCATGCACACTGCTACTTGCAGAAGTCTGTTTTCTAATGTGAAGGAAGAAAATACTAAAGGGGAGAATGAAGAGGGAGCCATGGCCTGTACTAGAAGAATATATTTTCCTTTTATTTTAGTCATAGGAAGGGAAGAGTTGGGGCATTTACCTATATGACTGGATGCCTTCGCCCAGTGATTTCTGCCAGTCCAAAGAGAAAATTGTGGCATGAATTACTTTGCTCCTTTTCTAAAGGTGCATTTCAAACTCCACTGGTTCTGGCAAAATGACCTCTGTTGATTCTAAATGTCCTTAGCTGATGTCCCAAAGACATAAGATAGGAATAATGGTGCATTGTGTTTAAGGCTTTAGGATAAGTTTCAAAAAAACTAGACATAGCTTCTTTATGGTTCTGGACAAACACCTCATCTCTGCTGTCTCTACACTGAGAATAAAATTGCTGTAACTCATGTCAAAATCCTTACAAGGATAAATCCATAAAGTCTCAGGATGCACTGACATATCTCCAGAGGGACTATATTGATAGATAAAAGCCACTACACTGTCAACAAATGTCTTACTGGTACATATAAAAATTGATGATCTTTTCTTACTCTGTTGGGTGTCCTGGAAAACAGAGCATCCACTCATATTGGTAAATGCCCCATCTTTGTCAGTTATTTTAATTGTGAACCGAATTTTCTAAGTGCAAAAGTTATAGCCTGCAATGTTCATACCTGCATTAAATAAAGAACAGGATTTGCTTTACCAATTGGAATAAGTAGATGTTTTCCTTGTTTAGCAAGTTGTAAACTGCTACATTTATTATTAGAGGGAACCAGACCAGGAAATAGTTACGACAGTTCGTGGGCTTCAGGTTATTACTTATGAGCAATTCCAGACACGTCCCATGAACCAGTCCTCCATGAGGTCTGAAATTGAAGTAGCTGTTTCATCTTTTGAAGTCCAACAAAGTGTTTTGTATTGTTCGAGATAATGGCTGGAAATACGTGCAACAAAAAGATATCATTTTCAACATGGGTAGTGACGTCTTTTTTCTTTCTTTTCTATTTGAAAGAAAGCTGTCAGCCAAGAAAGCAACCCTTTAATCTGTCAGAAAAGATATCACATTGCATCACAATGTCTAGCAAAGGAGTTGCCAAAATATTTTATAAAAATGAAATGAAGTGGCGGGTTTAGCATGTTCTAATGATGCTTTATTGAAAAAATCTCTTGTTAGAGCAAACTACTAATGAAAGGTCAGCAAAACTATTAATTGATTTGAATTAACTAAACCATATAATAAATTCCTATAAGCTACACAGGAAATATTGTCAAAAATTGGTATGCTTTTTGTGTTTGGGTGACTTTAACAACTGTTAAATAATATACTTCCGGATGTCAGAATTTTTATCTTTCATCTGTAAGGGCCAGCCATAAATTCTGTCTGGGGGCAGGAGATACACAAGACAGTCTCTTGAAATCCTCTTCAGCATTATTTCCCAAATCTGTGTTGCTGGAATCAATCTAGACAAAGCTGACCAATCTGACTACTGGTAGGTCTGAGTGCATAGCAGACCAACTTAACCAGGGTGTTCTATCTTGCTGTGCATGCATTTACTGCTGTGAGCTTAACGCAGCTGGGCACTCAGAGTTTGACATACTGGATCAAGCTTGTGGTCCCTCAGTACTTGCTTGCTGGGTCTGAGCAGAATCCAATTTTTGTCTTTAGAGACATAGTCACATACTAAAACTCTCTGCTTGATCACTTCTTTGCAAATGATGTTGAAACTTCCTACCCCTAGCTACTCCCTGTAAAAAGCTGTACCTTTTCCCAGACAATACAAATGTTCAAATTGTTCTGTTAGGAAAAGCAAAGCAAAGTGCCTTTGCAAAACAGCTCCTTAAACAAATGTACCTTTCACTCCCAGGGAGACACTAGCTGAAGACTATGCTCAGCATCTTTCTTGCCTGATGGTCTGTAAGTTATTGCATTTCCTATTACAGTTAACCAGATACCTAAGTGCAAAATCTTAAACAAAATCTTTCTTCATTGCTGACACATTTTTAGAGCCCTTCTGTCTTTGATAACTATGTTTAGGATCAAAAGATACACTTCAGCTCAGCCTTCCTTCCATGTTTGGTCCATCAAAGCTGCCTGCAAAGCTGTTTGAAGATGTTCTTACCCATCTTCCTATACAAGCCATTTATTTGTTGCTTGCTTCTACTCCACTTCTAATGTTTACTCTGCTCTATTTGTAATTCTTGTTTTGTGACAGTGTAAGGCATAGTGAGATACTGTGTAAACTAGATCACCCTTCCGGTTCTGCTTTAGACTGAATAAAAAGGAGAAATGTGTGCTGTTAATGGTCCTTGATTTATCTCCACTGCTTACCTTCAGCAACAACTCTTGAATTATGAGTTTAAGGTAGAAGGTGAAAGATAACATGGGAGACACAGCACATTTTCATGACCAAAATGGAGTTTGTGGTTTGGTATGGATAGGTAAAGTGGGATTCATCTCACCAAATTTACACATCTGTTGTGTAGATATCTACATCTGAGCTTGTTGTCTGCAGTCCCTTTGTAGTCAGTGGAGAAAAACAGGCACTCCACAGACAGAAGCCTTGTTATTCAAAGGCAGATATCCAAAGTAGGTCAGGGGATCTGCATTCTTCAACTACCTTACTGCCTCCACTTGCTGTGATTGGACTTCAGTGACTCACTCACAGGGAGTCAGGTGAGATGAAACCCTATTATAGTATACACCAAACTGACACATTTGCTTTACTAAGTCTCTGCACAAAATCCCAGAAGTGGCCAGTCAGCGCAGAATCAGCATCACTGAGATGATTCAGTCTGGCTCAGTAGAAACAGTGTTTAGCAAATGTCTCCAGGAAAGCAGTCTCCTGTTGCTCCTGTCTCTCTTGAGAGCTGCAGTGTTTGTGCTTGGCTCAGTGAGAGGCTTGTCATCCCCACACCTATGGAGCTGCAGACCCAGGAGTCCCTGTGCTTGTTTGCAGGGGAAAGGAAACTCAGTCCTCTACAGTATCTCCACCATCTCTCTACCGCAAATGCTTGGACCCTATAGGAAAATATAAACACATGGACCTGGTCTCATTACCCAAGTCTTTCCTCCAAACCGCTCTGTATTTCACTTCACAGTCCTCCTCTAACATTTGCTTTCAATAAGTGTTTCTACTGAATATCTGTTGATTCAAGGAGGGCCAGGTGAAGCTGTGACATGGATGAGGAGGTAATGCTGTGGTCAATCAAGAGAATTTGTGCAGAGAGCAATGCTGACACTGCCCCCAGTATCCTGCCAGGAAATATATCCCTGGGTTATATTGTATATTATGTTAAAGCTGTCTTGTCCATGGAGAGTAGAAATAGCTTGTTCACTTACAGTAAATATTTGTAGGCATATGAGTTGGGCCATGGCTTATTCTACGTATGGGAAAAATAAACCACAGCACAATCATTGTGGGAATGGCCAAATCTGAACTGTTATTAGGAATGTCAGACAACAATCTGTACTCATCATGTCCCAAATCTCCCCAAATTCTCCAGCTGAAATTTGGTTTTAGTTAGTGCTGTTTGCTCTCTTTCCATTTCAGATACAGTCACAAACACAGAAAACTGTATTTGCAAGAGTGAAAAGACACTTCTGTGTCCCTCCTGCATGTCAGGATCTGTGTAAAATATCATTCTTTTTCTCTTTCTCTGACATATCCCTAATCCAAATCTCCACGGCTTATCTATTCTTTAAACAATAGCCTGTTTTTCTTCAAGAGGAATTTGTAATGCATTATCAGTTTCAGCAGTGGACAAAGACCAGAAAAGACAAGAGGAAATGTATGAAAATATCACCTAGCAGTCATATTATGAACAGAACATAGGAAAAAAAAACCACTGTGATACAGACTAAATGGGCCACAGCTTCACAGCAGTGTAGTCGGATATCTACAGCAGAGATCAACCCTCTGGTAATAACCCCTCATGTTTGCTCTGTAGAGCTGGTGCCCTTCCAAAAGCTTTTCACAGAGACATTTCTGGTGGTTCTGAAGGGGAAAGACTATCTGAAGCTTGTTGGACACCATTGGCTTCACGGCCATGGGGACATTGTGGCAGCAGATAGTTTAGTGTATGAGGGGAAACTTTTATTATTAAACACTAAAAGAAAAAAAATAGGCTTGAAAAGGACAGGTCTTTCTTCCTCAGGGTAAGATATGCTCCTTGCAAGCTGTTCACCAGATAGAGCAAGCCAGTCAGCTCGTATATGGTCATTAAGAGCATCTAGATGCTTTGTGCTCTGCTGGGACACTGTAATGAGCTTTGTCTGTCAGGTCTTCTCACCACACCTGCTAGCTAAAGCAGTCTGCTGCGTGGGGGCCCCTGTCCTCGTGCCGGAGGAAGCGTTCAGTGTGCTGCTGCCAGCTCTGCGGGGTGCACCCTGCCCAACTGCGCTCTGCCCACCTGCCAGCCTCCTCTCCGCTTCTCTCCCCTCTCAGCAGAGGTACCTGGCACCCGCCAGAAATGCTCACAGCCCTGCATCCCACACGGACTGCTGCAAAGCCCCACGCCAACAGGTTAGTGGCTGCTGATCAAGGTCCCACCTCTTTTCTCACTTGTCTAGCAGCCTCATTTCATGTATATTTGCTTCTCCTTCTACAGCTCTTTTTACTGTTTGTCTTCTTTTAAGCCTCTGAGTTGCTAGAGTTGCCTTTTTTCCCCCAGCTATTTGAATTTGTTACATTTTTAGAAGTGCTCATGGTGTTTAGTTTTTTTTTTCTTTCACTTCATCTTCCCTACCTCCATCTCCTAAATGACAGATTTATTTTTATTTTACATCTTTACTCTTTTCTTTCAGATTTTAAATATCAACACCTCTTTAATTATTGTCTTACCTTTGCCATCTGTAGTGCTGTTCATTTTATTTATTTATTTTCTCTATTACTTTCTCACTTTCATCCTGTTTGAAATTTTCAGTGAACTGTGGCTTCAAACTGTGTAATAATCATTGAGTTCCTTGGCTGATATCATTTGAAGAGGCAAAAATAATTTGAAAAATCAGGTTTTCATTTCAAGAGCTCCTGATTTTACTGGTGAGTGCCGAGGGGAGATCAAAGTGATGAAGATCTATAAACAAATGAAAGAAATGTTACTGTGTGGGAATCACAAGTGAGCAAGACTAACAAACATTTCACACTGGGCCTGAGATGTCTGAGCGAAAACTGGTCTCCTTTACATCCCAATCAGACTCACTACTGTGCTTGTCTAATAAACCAGCCCTCTTCCCAAGTAATATCTCTCACACCATCATCTGTCATTTTTCTGACTTTCAGGTAGGACATGTGGCAGCCTTTCAAGGTTCTTGGTCTTAACAAAAAACAATTTTCAAGTGTAGACTTTTAAGTCAGTAGAAGCAGCCGTGGAGGTTTTCTCCCTGCACTAATTTCTTGCTCTTTCGCATCACAAGCAGGCAATAACTTACACCTGTGCAAAATAGTTGTCAAAAATACCATCTAGAAATGACAGCATTTTACGTTTAATTTTCCTGGGTGAAAACACTGTTCCAAGGTGAAAGGAAACGGTATAAGAAATTGGGTTCTAAGTTTTCAGGCCCTGTCCTGAGTAACTTTCCAGGTGTGACCTCACAGCTCTGCCTTCTCCATGAAGTCTCTCTCCTCCATCTTTACACATCCTCAAAGTTAAAGAGAGCTCCTTCCTTTTCCTTTGGTGGATGGGAGAGAGTGAGTTGCAAGTCTCTGACAGTGATCATGCCAGGAAATTTATGATCTGGAGCTTACAGCAATTGCAAAACCTTAATTCACACTGTAGCCAGCCATGGTTTTTGGCTCTGGCGAGCTGTAATTCCACCCCCTAGGGATGAGCAAAGTGTCATCCATGCACAAAATGAGTGAGGAGGCAGTTTGATAAACCCACTCATTTTGCTGACTACTGGTACTGTCTAACCATAGACTGAACATGCATCACTTAAAGGACTACTAACCAGGACCGTACTCCTGGAGAGGGAGAGGAGGGACTTCTGGTGTTCCAATGTTACAAATCTGGAGAGATGAATTTGCCTCCTGTATTTTTTACAGCATGCTTTTAGACTAGGTCTGGCAAGAAATCCAAAGGGAACCAGCTATTGTGTTGAAGCTCGTTGGGATTTGAAAGCTCTTTTGAACTTCTTTGATAATCTCCACCAGAAACCTCTCATTTGCAAACCTGAATTAAATATCAGGAATGCGGTTTCTCTTTTTCGGAGTTTTTGGATCAGGCTGTGTTACAGAATGTGTCATCAGTGTCAGCTGGGAGTATTGGTAATTTGTGAAGCTCATCTATGTATAAATTATGTGAGAGGAACATGGCATCTGATAATGCTGAATGTGTTTGTATACCGTATATTATGTAAAATGGAGAGCTTGGTTATTGGGTAGCTTGTTGCCAAGTTGAGTAAATTGTTATATTACCCCATTTCTCAGATAAGTCTTTATGCTAGTCTGAAGCATAAAGAAGACTGTGGCATGAAGGTATTGGTCAGCTGAAGGGCTGTCATATTTCAAAATTAAATATGGTTCACCAAACTAAAAGCTTTCTTGTTCAGCCTCAACATAGCATGGAGTCTCATTGGTGTTAACAAATGCCCTAGATTTGCTGTTTTTCATCACTTTAACTGTATATTATGTGCCCTGTAAACTGCATTACTCTACCAAAGGTGTACTTAGTCATGCAAAGAAATATTTAAGGCAATTATATCCAATTTCCCCTCTTCAGAAGAGTAGCTATAGAAATAATTCATAACACTTCATGAATAGCAGTGGGTGAGAAGTTTGTTTAAGTTGAAGGGAAATAAGAGAGGTTTATGCAAATAATGTAAACACTCTGAAGAATGTGACATTTTAATTGAAAAATAATTAGAAGCCTTTCCATTACTGGAAAAGATTGAATTATTAAATATTATTAAATGTTTTTAGGAAGGCGGGTAATGTGGAAATTTCTTAACTGTCTGCCCTTCAGTTTAATGAACACAAGATGTGCTCAGAGAGTATGAAACAAAAGTAGTATGATGGTGGGGTTAGTAAAGTTAGATTTAAAATTGGATTGATTTTTATTTAGTGCTTTTCAACAAAGTAGTCTTGTTAATGAGACAGCAAACTCCCTGTAGAAAATATAAGTTCAAGTCCCAGATCTGTTCCAGACCTCCTGTTTGACCTCTCCATATCATCTTTCCTCTGTAGGAAGAGGTTAACAGTTTCGGGTTTGTACTTTTTTTTTTTTTTCTTTTTTTTTCTGGCTACATTGATTTTAAATTCTTAGTATGTGCTGCATCTAGTGAAAGGTAATTCTGATCTCCATCTAGGTGTCTGGATCTTAGGGGAATAAAAATCATATGTTATAAACTATTGCAACTAAAACTGGTTGAAAAACACATTTTGGGTTTTGACGATTTTTTTGTGTTTGTTCCAAAAGCCAAATATTTTTACTTTGTCACCTCCACTTTTTCATGGATATGAAAGGCACTCTTTCTGGAAGGAAAATTAATTTTTTGCAAACATCTGGTTTCTCTGTGAAAAATGAACAAACCAGAGCCTGGAGCAAATCCAGAAATAATTACTTTTTTTTTTTTTTTTTGGTGGGGTGTAGGTGTGGATAAAAAGTATTAGGTCGTTTAGTTCAGCTTCCACAGGCTGGTTCTTAGCACTTCAGTACTGAAACAGCTTCACATGTGTTGCTTGTGAAAACAGCGCTTCTTTCACATTGTTTTCTCTTCAATCTTCCCATAATGTTTGACTGAGAGAAAGGTATAGAATATGTTGAGGATATGTGCCAGTAAGTTAAGAAACTGCAAGGAGAAGGAAGGGTTATGCAGACAGCAGAGGTGCTATAATCAGAAGGGCACACTTTTTGGAAGGCCATGTATTTAGGAACAAAGTTTAGAATTAAAGGAGAATTTTCACTGATACTAACAGACAAAATATTGCCATGCTCAGGTACTTTTCTTGCGCTGATGGAGAAATAGGATTTAATCATGAACAGAGTATTTTGAAAGGAAGCGTGAAGAGTCTGAATACCAAGAAACCCAAGATGCCTTCTCATGTCCTTGGAATTAAACCTATGGAGAGATTTCAGTCTATTTGGCAAGCACCATTGATTATGCTTTTGTTTATTTGCTTAACTTTCTCCTAATGCATCAGAAGTGATCTATTTCACAGGGCTGTCTGAACATTTACCTTGCCACATGTCACGCTGCTCCTGAGATCTGGGGTTTGCTGATGTCCTTGATCTCTTTTAATGAGATTTTAAGAATACATTTTGGATGACATATTCTTAGAGCATTGGTTATATTTCATGTATTGGAAGCAGTCTGTGGTGGGTGTTCCCAGGACTAATTTCTGTTAATAATGGGGCTAATAATACCTCTTTCCAGAACTAATATCTGAAAAAAGTGATGGTCACTCTAAGTTACACAGAACTTCTGTGTGTTTCCCCTGGGCACACACAGCCTCCCTATTGACTTTCATCTATGCTATCCCCAGTAGGCTTCCTCACTTCTGTAAGGGGGGGAAAAAAAGACCTTTCTGCAGCCTGTCCCGTCACTCTCACATGAACAGATAGATTTAAATGGGCCACCACAGGATGCTTCAAAAATACCGTATCTACTCATAGACTTTAGTGGAACTTTTGGCTGACAATTCATTTAATTATACAACACAGGAAAATAAATTGTTTAGCAAGAATGTGCTGAACCACAGTAAAATGTTTCAGGTAACTGGCAGACAAGCTTACCCCTGCTTCCAGTTTTATTAACAGTGTGGGTGTTTATTTCCCACCCTTTTCTTTCCAGGTCAGTAAATTCTGATAGAGGACCATTTACACTTTCTACAATCTGTGTTATCCAGTGCTGTAAACTTTACAAATGAATGGGGCAAACCTGGGCTGCCTAGTTTTTCTGGGTCTTGCTGTTGCAGTACATCCATCTTGTTTACTTGCTACCTCTCAGGAAGGCAATGAAGCATTGTGACTTCATGAGTGATATTAAAATATTCAGGTAAATCCCTGTGACTGAGACTGATACCATCATGGATGCTGAGATCTGTCTTTCTGATATCTGCTGCAACTCTGGTTTCCCTGTTGCTCTGCATCTGATAGTGTTATTTACAGCACGGAGAAGTCTGTGTAAGAGATTCTCAGATCAGAACATTTGCTTTGCACCATTCTGAAAAGTTTAAAGCGATACAGTGACACACAAGTGCAGTAGAGAGTTGGTGTTCTCATTTGTTTACCTTTCCTACTGGCAAGAGGGATTTGGGAGATTGTGTAGGTCTTAAGAAGAGCTTCTTACTTATCATGACAAACCATAAATGTGAATCACACTAAATATATCCCTGCCCATTTGCAGGGGGGGTGGAATTAGATGATCTTTAAGGTCCAATCTAATCCAAACCATTCTATGATTCTATGATTCTATGGTTCTATGGTTCTATGATTCTATGATATATATTGCCACTTTGGTTTGTAAATTTGCTGCAAAGTTGCACCAGTGCTTTCAAGTACTCCAGCAAAATGGATGAACAGGAAATCTCTGCTGCAGTCAGCAGTACCATGTTTGAGAGTCCTACAGGGAGAGTTGTACAATCCTATCAGAAAGAGAGGATTTAGCCTTTCCCCAACCTACCCCCAACCACCTTTTTCCTGAACCACAATTCAGCTCTTCAGTTGCACCAATCTATAGGAATACACTTCAGGTTCAAATAAATGAGAACTTTTTTTTTTTTTTTTTTTGAATGTGGAAAATTTCAGTTACACACGATTGTGTTGGCAGAAATGAAGGGAAAATAAATTATAGAAATGAGTTGGAAATGAGCAAGACCAGCTTTGATAGTAAAGAAAATATTTCATGTAATTAGATAAGAAGTCTCTGATTCATCCAGGTGTTTAAGACCAGGCCTCACTCCAAAGCAAGTATTTCCATTGCAGCCAGTGAGTGCAGACTGTGGAAATCCCATCTATTCCATCCAACACCTGGATTCCTTTTTGTGGTCAGCATGCTGAAAGCACTCATCTTTCTCCAGTTCAGTGATGGCAAACAGCAGCACATACGTGCCGAAGCTGGCACACCGCAGTGACCGTCAGCAGGTTGCATGCCCCTGTCAGGAAGCGGCACTGGAATTCCTCATGCATCTATCTTATCTAAAATTTTATAACCAGTTCTTCAGCTCCACAGGCCAGATTTTAGAAATAAATTGTGCTCTACCAAGGAGCAGAAGGAAGAGACTAATGTAGAAACTGCAAGCTTTCCCTGACTGATGGTTCTCACTCTGGCCTTTACATAGGAGGTGGCCCTGCTTATGTGCTTTTCTCACGTGCTGTGAAAAAGACCTTTCACAAAAACTGTCAGGGGGAGCTCACACAAGAAATGCCTTTATACAGAGCATAGAGCAAAATAACACATGAATAAACAACAAATAAACATTACAAATAAAGGTACAGTTCTCAAACTTAAAGAGTTTTCTCTAGTAAGGTACAAAAGGCTGGCTTAAGAATCTGTGCAAACACATGTAAACTAGGCATGGAGAACTAATCCAACACTTAGTGAATGATGATATTACACTCCTGAAGTTTTGAACATGAGACAGGTTTCCTTCAAAATGGTGAGTATCTGCTCGGGTCTTAAGGCTGGCTGTGGATCTCACAGCTGGTCTTTTTCTTGCTGTGATTCTTGCTGTGATTTCAGGTTTGCTGTCTCTACTTCTGCTCTCAAGCCACAGGGAAGGATTTTCAAGACGGCACTTGAATATACTTGAAGGTAAGCTTAAATTTAAAGTTTAAGCCTTCTTGCTAGAATTGTAGTCTTACGCTGTCTTTCATGACTCTGTGAAGTAAGGACAGGATTTATGTTGTATAATGTTAGCCACCTAACTAGCTTTCGAGGCTTACTTTATAGTTCACTGAGGCATTTCTAGAGGGCTTCCTTCTTGTCCAAAAATACATGACTGTGATAGATACATTACTCTCCAGAGGTGTTGTTCTCTCCTTTTACAATTTAAAGCATGATAATAACTATCCTAGACTACATGTGTCTTAAGTCTTTGATGGATAAAGTTAGGTGAGATGAAACCAACCACAAGCATCTGATCTAAAACACTTTAAAGCCAGTAGGGAGTTTTCCATGGGCTGCGCAAGTCATTGGATCGTCCCCTTGGATGAGCTCAGAAACCTGCATTTGAACTCTACGTGATCTTAGATGAGAAATTGCCAGAGTGATTCAGAAGGTTCCAAAAGGAAAATGATGTTTGTGGAGCGGTGAGAATAAGGTTTGTCCTTGCATCTAACCTTCCCAGCTTCATCTACCTGTCCTGTTATGGTTTGTTTGACTTTCTTTATCAGGTGTTGCATTTTGTGTGCATATTGTTCCTGGTGTTGTTTGTTTGTCTGCTTAGTGTCCCATAGAACCTTTATAAAATCAGGTTGTTGCATCTCACGAGGCTGAGAAAATATGTGACTGGTGTAGAGCCATCAATGTAATACACAGGATGGCGTTTTATTTATTGGTTTGTTTTTAAAACAGCTATGTGTTTTGTTGAGGGTCACAGGCATATCTGGATATTAGATGATGTGCCATTAGATGATGGCAAGATGCCTTGCCCTTTGGTTTGCTGAGCTGGGACTTACTATTGCTCTGCTTTGTTACTATCGTATCAGGCTGTAAACTCTTCAGGAAGAATAGTCTTTTTTATATGTGACAGTAAAACATTTGTAGTGCAGTATCTTCGTACATGCTGAGGGCATATTATGTTATTATCTATAAATAAAAATAATAAATCTGAGGGAATAGTAATGGTATTACAGGGTAATTTATCTACAAATAGGATAATACTTTTTTTCTAGTATCTAACTATAATCCTGCAACCATTTTAACACATTTATCATTATAACATTCTTTTGACACCCATGTAGTTTGGTTATTCTCTTTTTACAGATAAGAAACTGAGAGCACAGAGAATAATAAGAATAGCAGCAATGTCAACATTCAGATACCTAACTCAGCTATCTAATATCCCTAAGTTTTGCTTTATTTAAAGAAAAGGAATAGAATTCCTCAAAGATGATTCAGAGGAACCTTTTTAGATTGTTGGTCTGAGCTGTCCTTTTGGAAGGCCCACCTATATCTAGGTTTCCAAAGAGATGAAACTGACTAACAAAGCAAGCAAGAAAATGGTGCTGAATCTCAGCTGATGCTCATACAATCTGTTTCTTCCATATCCACTGGTTCAATGGGTTTTGCTCTGCATTGGTGGGCTGCATGAGTAACCCCATATAGGCTACAGCCAACTTGATGGAGCTTCTGAGTTTCTGTTTTTGCTTCATCTCCATCGACAGTGTTTTGAACCTTCACATTTGAAGGCCCAGTGTGACTTCTGTACTGCAGAAAGCTCTCTGTGTGCTGTAAAACAAAGCAGATGTTGTTCTGCCTGCCATTTTTGAAATTCTCTCTCACTAAGTTTAGTAACTGGACTTAAAGGAAATGCTGTATGCAATGACGACAAGCTGTTTTTTATACTACATTTTCTTGCTGTACATGTATTTGAAATCAGGAACATCTATGGGTGGGATTGAATTAAGAAGCTCCTTCTGCTTTTTTAAAAAAAAGATTTGATCAAACATTTTAGAGAGAATCTACCTAATCAGGCAAAATCTGCTTTATGGTGTAAACAGAATGAAGACATTACCACACTTAGACCTTTTGTCCTAATGAGGAATCTGCATTTCAGTCTTCCATCACTGGAATAAGAATGCCCCCAAAAAGCAGTGTATGTCAAAGGAGGTGTTTACAATGCTGTCAGTTTTTTTAAAAAAGCAACAGCAGTAGTGTTTTAAGACAGACAAATAGAACAAAAGGGAAATGTAGCAAAAGACAAGATTATGGAAAGATGAGAGAAAATATTATATTAAGAAGCAGAAAGTCAGCTGAATAATTTTTGGGGTGAAACAGTGAAACAAAGCCTGCCTGAGGTTTCCTATTCCACTGAGAAAGACAAGTAGTCATCTATGTGCATGTGCAAGAGCCAAAGAAAATATAAGGAGGCATGCCATCTCAGGTATACATCGTGCTAGCAAGATGCAGATAAGATTGGGAAGGAGTACAAATTCCACTTTTGCAAAGAGGATATGGTGAGAAGCAACAGAACAGATACTCCTCAGAAAAGGAAGAAGCATTATATCCATCTGAATCTTAGTCTATTGAAGTGACAGCATAGATTCAAAGAAAAAAATCTAATCCTCTCCGTTGTATGATTGCTCTGCCTATCTATCCCTACTTTAAGATGAAATGCAGGAAGGCAATGAACTGAGGCACTTCAACAACTACATGAAAAATTGAGTTTGGTTTTGTTGGGAAATCTTGGAAATCCATCAAACTGGATCACTAACCTGGTGGGATATAACCAGTGCAGGACTCAGCAAGTGCTATGAAATGCTTTAAGAGATGATGGATTTCGTTGTTGAAAGAACGAAGACGTAACTAGATTAACAGCATTGCAACTCCTCAGACTTGAGAAGATTCTTATAATTAGGTGCAACTATGTTAAAATTCCTCTGCCATTCTTCAAAAAAGTTATTGCTGCTTTCTCAGCTAAGATACAACATCTCGAATAGACTGGAGGCAGAGTAGCAGCAGATGGAAATTTAGTGCTGTGATCAAATGATTTCATGCTTTCTTTCTAGCACTGAACACAAGAGAAGTATTTGATATAAATATTTTCTTTCTTCTTTATAGACTCATTTAGGACCAAAGTTGTTTAGTATAACTGTGAAAAATTCATTGGTTTAATCAGTGGCAAATTAGCCTGCAGATGTATCCTGATACATCTATAAGAAGATGCTGTAAGCACACCCTCAGGTTGGCCCAAGCTTTATGGCCTTTTATGATTGATGTAAACTTATGTGACACGTGTAACATGTGCTGTACATAACAGGTCTCAGTGAATCTTGTGGTTATTTTGTGACTTGGTAGCTTTCTGCTCATAGAAATTTTGTTTCATATGCTGAATTCAACCTCTGTAAAGCTAACAGAGGTACAGGGACTCCAAAAGTCTCTGAATTCACCATTTCCCTGAATGAAAATCATATGACTACTTAATTTATCTTCATTCATATGGGAAAAGTTGAAAGAGAAGGGTTACTTTTTTAAATAAAGAGCTGAAGTTTAGCAGATACCAGCAGGTACACCACAAAAACAATGTAAAATTCAATGAAATACAAACCAAAGACAGAACAGTGTAATTGTCAAGGGTTCCTAAAACCTCCTGTTTTGTCTCCTTATATTTTCTTTTTCTTTTTTTTTTTTTTTTTGGTCTGCCTTCAGCAGATAACAAAATTGCAAATTAAACCCCTTAGCAGCTGATGTTTACAGACTTTATTATCAAGCTCATAGTAAGGGTCCCATACAAACACTTTGCTGCAATACCAATTTAGAATTGCAATTCCTCTTTTAGAACACATTCAAGTAATTAACAGACCAAAGATCATATGAGAAGCCCACAGTCTTAATGGAAGAATTTTCTGGGTTTTATTACAGGACTGCAATGTCTTGTTTTTAATTCTTTGCTAAAAATTAAATTACTTTTGTTCCTTTTTCTGCAACTTTAGTTTATTCAGCAACACTACCACCATGTTTTTCATGACCTCAAAATTTACAGCTCTGTTTCCTTACTTGTAAGGGATGGTAGTTTACTCTTTGTGTCACCAAATTAATTTCAGAGCATTAACAAAGACTCAGTGTCAACAAAAGTGTCCCAATTTATCCCAGATCATTTGAGTTGATATGGGAATGATTTGCTCCAATACCTTGAGAAGCTAATAACAATATGCAAGCAGGCTTTGGATCAGATGCTAGACTGCCGCAGGTGAGGAAGTGTTAGCATAAGAAGTGTTCCTACATGAACAGTGCTTCTCTGCTTTGGCATAAATGATGTGCCTGTACTCCCCTAACATTTTACTGTCTTTGGAGTTGGGCTTTGAGCCTATCTTGATATTTATCTCGACAGACAAATGAAGACGTAGGGCTTTGGGTCAGTGTTAGGCATTGCTATCTCTTTCTGACTTGAGCCATGAGTCAGAGTGAGGTATGGAGCAAGTTCTTTGAGGCTGGAAGCCTTTGTGCAACCTGTGCTTGGGAGACTCCCCTGAAAGCCCAAAGCACATATGCGCTGAGTGCTGACAGGTTGGCAGCTTACTGGTAGTGACTAAGGAATAGAGAATCCTGGAGAAGTGTAATAACAGCTCACCAGAAAGCAAGAAATACTCACTTCAGAATGGCCATTGGTGAAATTCAGCTCTGGATATTCAGCTCCTTTGTATTTTGGGTTTAATATGACAGTGTCAAAGCTCCTCATAGAGTCACTGCTGGGTCATTTGCTCCATAGTCAGTAGAGCCCACAGGGTTGTCAGGCTGAAGCTGCAGTAGATAGCAGGAGGCTGACAAGCAAATCATTATCTTGGCTCCCTTACCTGGACTGATGAGAGACACAGTCATCCAGAGTGTTGTGGTTTAGCCCCGGCAGGCAGCTCAGCACCACACAGCTGCTTGCTTGCTCTCCCGGGCAGGGATGGGGGAGAGAATAGGAAAGGCAAAAGTGAGAGAACTCACAGCTTGAGACAAAGACAGTTTACCAGGTAAAGCAAAAGCTGCACGCGCAAGCACAGCAAACCAAGGAATTCATTCGCTGCTTCCCATCAGCAGGCAGGTGTTCAGCCACCTCCAGGACAGCCGGGCTCATCACGCGTAAGGGTTTCTTGGGAAGACAAACACCATCACTCCGAATGTCCCCCCCTTCCTCCTCCCTTACCCCAGCTTTGTTGCTGAGCATGCCGCCATGTGGTATGGGACATCCCTTTGGTCAGCCTGGGCCAGCTGTCCTGGCTGTGTCCCCTCCCAGCTCCTGGTGCACCCCCAGCCCCTCGCTGGCAGGGCAGCACGAGAAGCAGGAAAGGCCTTGGCTCTGTGTGAGCACTGCTCGGCAACAGCTAAACATCGGTGTGTTATCAGCACTATTTTCATCACAAATCCAAAACACAGCATTGTGTGAGCCTCTACAAAGCAAATGAACTCTATCCCAACCAAAACCATGACACAGAGCCAGCTGGAATGCCCAGTGGTATCTGAGGCTTCCGCCTGAGGCTAGCAGATATGAAGCAGGACCTATGGAAGATCCAGAGATCTTCTCTAGTGCTGTCTGGGGCCAGGTGGGATGTCCTCATGTTTCTGAATTGACGTTAGATACCTGAGTATGGGCAACTAAATTGTTTTCTGATTCTTCATTATATCAGGAATTCAGAGAACTAGTGCACATGCACACACCCATGTGTTCAGGATGAACTTCTTGAATTTCTTGTCCAATAGCTCTGTGTTTAGATCTTTCAAGAAAGGGGAGGCTTTGGTTTAATTCCCTTGAGACCCAGTTCAGGCTATAGATTTGAGTGTCAGATAGAGTCTATCTGGGAGCTACACTGGTTTACACAAATTATTACGTATTCCTTGAACCAGTAAGAAGGATGAGAAGTGATGAGAAGTGGATTCTCCAGTTCCCTAGATGTGACATGCCCCTTTAGGATGTGGGAAACTGTAGTTCAGTTCTCTGCTCCAATTAATTTATTAGAAGTGACCCAAGTTGGCAGAGTTTGTTTAAAATACAAGCAGAAAGAGAGTAGTGGTAATGCAGAAGAGAACTGGTGTTTCTGATGAGCTGAAGGCAGATCAAAATACAGTCTGACTGATTAATAAGTTGGATCTGTCCATAAAATATTGATTGATAGGTTAATTGATGTGTTATGAGCACAGCCATTGATGTAAGTTCTCTCTTTTGGAACTATTCCATTTTTCTTTCTGCCAACAAACTGTCTCATCTAGTTATATCTAGAGCAGAGGTGCTTATCTACTTTATCTAGATAAAGACTTATCTACTTAGATGACTTATCTACTTTAATGCTCTACATTTTTCTATACTTTTTTTCCGGATAGATTATGGTATATTACTTCTGAATTGGGGCACTCAAAAATCCAGATTCAGATCACAGGGCTTGATGAGTAAATTTGGAGCAACTTCATTTGTATTTTTGTATTTCTGTAGTTACTCTGGATTTGCTTTGGTGAAACCAGAACTTTGCCCATGTTTTTATTTTAATTATAGGAGACAGTCTATTCATTCTTTTTTTTTCTTTTTTTTCCCCTCTTTTTTTATGTTAAATGAGAGTTGATTTTTTTTTCCCATAAAAGAAAAACAGCACATATTGATGCCTTATTGCCTACACTGCTCCTCCAACACCATGAAGTGCTACAGTGTAATTCTTTTCAGAAAGTGGCTTTGAATTTTTGTTGCTTGTATTATACATTGTTTCTATGGAGGCACAACACTGTTGCAGCATCTTGTCTAAAACAGAAAGAGAATATATTGATACATAAATCAAACGACATCAGCTTATATAAAGGAATTCTACACAACAAGGTTGACCTGCTTTTGTATCCCTTTTATTTTCGCAGTACCATGGCACCACCTTTGCTGCAAGACAATAAAACTCACAGTGTGATCCAGATTGTTCTTTAATGAAAGGATTCTCCCCATACTTGGTTATAAGATTTGGCTAATGCAGGAGGAGGCTACAGCCAGCAAGGTCTTTCACTTGTAATGTATAATTGATGCAGGATTTGACTGGCAGCAAAGACTCATCTTCTAAAGTTATTTTTATCAGCCCTTTCCTGAATGTGGTCTCTCTCATCTGGCTTACAGTTTAATGATGAAGAGTCTTTTGAGCAAAATCCTTATTTTATTAATGAGATCTTGCTTGATTTGACAAAATAATAATTCTTTCTTTAGAGAAGGCTGGTTGCTGCTTTTCGTTTGTGGCTGATCTGCCAATGTGGATATTTTTACTTATTAACACCGCAAATCTGGAATTATTTATTTGCTACTGTGTACAACGTCAAAGCAGTAGATGAAGATTTTAACGTCCTTGAACTCACTTGTTCTCTTGTCTATGTACTATTGGAATTTTACTCATCAAATATAAACTGATGTCATTTAGACTGAAAGGTATTCAGCAACGTGCTAGTTAGTTACCTGCTCAGTGGTAAGCTCCAAAAGAGGAAACAATCATCTTTTTCCATATTTAATGATCTGAATACATATGTGAAATACTTTTTGATAAAGTATTGATAAAGAAATATTCTCTGCTATTTGCAAGTTCAGTCTCTAATGATATTGTTACATTAGATACATGTTAAAATTTTCCTGAATCTAGTAAATTTACAGGTGGACTTGAAAATAGGGAAAGTAAAGACCGGGAATCAATGATGGTCCCCATTTTGTAGCAGAAAATGTAGAGCATTGGGGCCACAAATGAAAACAAACTGTATGCAAGCTCAACCAAATAGCAACTGGCAATTTACCTGTACAGGCTGGAACATTGGGTGGTGAGGAACCTCATGAAGTTCAACAAAGGCAAGTGCAGGGTCCTGCACCTAGGGCAGAATAACCCCATGCACCGGTACAGGTTGGGGGCTGACCTGCTGGAAAGCAGATCTGCGGAGAAGGACCTGGGAGTCCTGGTGGACAGCAGGTTAACCATGAGCCAGCAGTGTGCCCCTGTGGCCAAGAAGGCCGATGGTATCCTGGGGTACATTAGGAGGATTGTTGCCAGCAGGTCGAGGGAGGTGATCCTCCCCCTCTGCTCAGCCCTGGTGAGGCCACACCTGGAGTATTGCATCCAGTTCTGGGCTCCCCAGCACAAGAGGGACATGGAGCTCCTGGAGCGGGTCCAGCGGAGGGCTACGAAGATGATGAGGGGACTGGAACATCTCTCCTATGAGGAGAGGCTGAGAGAGCTGGGCCTGTTTAGCCTGGAGAAGAGAAGACTGAGAGGGGATCTTATCAATGTGTACAAATGTCTGAAGGGAGGATGTCAAGAGGATGGAGCCGGACTCTTTTCAGTGGTGCCCAGCGACAGGACAAGAGGCAATGGGCACAAACTGAAACACAGGAAGTTCCGGCTGAATATGAGGGGGCACTTCTTTACTGTGAGGGTGACAGAGCACTGGAACAGGTTGCCCAGAGAGGCTGTGGAGTCTCCTTCTCTGGAGATATTCAAAACCTGCCTGGATGCGATCCTGTGCAATGTGCTCTAGGTGACCCTGCTTGGCAGGGGGGTTGGATTAGATGATCTCCAGAGGTCCCTTCCAACCTCAACCATTTGGTGATTCTGTGTGATTCTGTAACTGTGGAGATTTGGGAAGTTTGATTTCACTTGTTTACTGATGCTCAATCACTACACGAGACAAATCCATGTTCCAGAAGAATCTTCAGCTGAATTTACTGTTTCTTCTGAATTACATATGTTTTACTGTTCTTCTGTATCACAAATAATTCCACTCCAGCTACATCTGTTGAGAAAAGATCTATGTTTCAAAGGATTAAAAATTGCAGTTTTCTAAAGTGAGTATCAGTAAGACAAATGAAAGTAACCTATCAACAAAGAAACAATCCTCTGGTCTGGGAACATCCAAAAGACAAACTGGGCTTAGCAGTCTCATTATGACCTACAAGGAAGACAGATTGCCACTATGGCACAAAAACATGTGTATGGACTTCTTAGAAATCCCCTAAGCAGTTTGGATGTGGGATATTTTGGAGCAGCATTGCAAAAGACAGCATTTGAACTTTTGGGAAAGTAAGAAGTACTTTTGGTGAAAATGGGTGTAGAACAGAAGCTGTATGGGACAAAATAGTTAGGCAAAGGAAACTGAGTGGGAGAAACACAGTTTAAGAAAAAGCAGGGCAAAATTTCCCTTACTACTTGAATTCACAGCAAGTAGAAGACTTGCTCACCACTGAGTTTTTAGCTTTCAGAGAAATGTTCTATTACTGTTGGCTTTGTGATGCCAGTTATGTAGCCACAGCAAGGAGGTGTCTGGGGGACGTGTCTGGCTCTGGGAGCTCATCACAAACCAGGGAACACGCTCCTCCTTGTGCAGCTTGGGACAGCTTCCTACTTACCCCATGAAGTCCTGCAGTAGAGAAGAAAAGGATGTCGAATTGAGTGAGCCTAGCACGAGGGACTTGTGTCCTGGGCCAGGAATTTGAAGGACACAGTGGACAAGGGGAGCTAGATATATTTTGCTATTTCAAGGCCTGGACATTCTTTCCTTAACAGTGATGGGCAGAGGAACTCTCCATGAGGAGACTTAATCTGACATTTTTTTCTCATGTTCTCCCTTTTTCATCCAGAGATGTCTGATAGGAGGCAACAATGGAGGTAAAACAACATGCTCAGGGAGTATGTTACACAACTTCACTTTGTTACTAATTTGTTGCATCTGACTTACAGAGCAGACTTCCTGAATTCCCACCGATTTGTGACACTCAAAATCTTGTTGTTATAGGCAAAAGGAATATAATTTGTATGCACAGTCAAAGGGTTATTATTAGTTTAATTACAGTCCTAACAGCTTAATCAAAGAGCTATTATTACTCCAGTTACAGTGATATTAACAATTATAATTCAAATTATACACAGCTAAAGTGATCTGTACAAAAACTTTCTGGTATTGACCCCATTCTCAGATGTTATCCATGATATCCTCACCCCTTCCACTGGCCCTCTAAGTCTTTCATACTGAGGTGGACTCACCAGCATCACAAATCCTTCTCCAGGAAGAGCACAAAGCTGATGGTGATGGTTTCGTCCTCATTTCTGAGGTCATTTGTATATGCTTGCTAAAGTGCTCTATACCTTGTTCTTTCTTCAGTTGTCTGCAAGCCCACATTGCATCTGAATTTACTGTATATATGGTTCATGTGTTTTACATATGGATGGTTGTTCTTTGTTCTTTTTTTAACCATTGTTTTTTGCTCAGATTCCAGGGTACACTATTTATAGTCCTGGCCCTGTGATGCCATCGCATGCCTGTGCTTTCATGCCCTCTACTATCACCTTATCCATATCCTCCACTGTGTTTTATTCTCGAGTCATGGATAGCCCATTCTGTATTCTGCACAGAATAATCACTTGTTATTTCTATCTATTAGCTACAAATAAACATATAACAGTAACCATTGCATTGTGAAGTTGTGGAAAGCTAAAAGAAAAGGTAAAATGGAAGTAACCCCCATTTAATCATTGGCCCATTGCCTTTACAGGTAAAAAAGCTACCATAAAGCTCCAGGCAGGCCAAGGCAAGGTCTGACAAGTCCTAAGGCTTATGTTAACGTAACACAAAGCCTACAGCTTCTTAGAAGCAAAGGCAATGCTATATACTCTCACACTATATGTGGCTGCACCTTTACACAAGGCTTGTGTCCTCAGCGGCACAGAGACCCTTCAGCATCTTGTCATTTCTGCCTGTGCTTGGAAGCACAAGGAGCAGAGCACCTGAGCTGGCGATGGCTCCCCTGCTTCCCAGGCTGCCTGCAGCGCGCACAGCTCCTGCCTGAGCACTGCAGGCACAGCCTCTCCTCAGTCTCTCCATATGCTCAGGAGAACCAAATTTAATTGCCAGTTATAAGAAGCCTAAGTTAAGCCGAGGAAAATAAATGAAGAAAGCAGGTACAAGCTATTATTTCCTTCATTTCTTTGTCACTTGCACTGAGGGAGGGTGAACCCACAAGCTGGTCTGGTTTAATGTTCCTTCTCTTTTTATATAACTGAGCTCTGATTGCCTGATGCCTGATTAGCTCTGAACAGGAGCAAATAACTGGTGAGAAAGGATGGTTGCTACAGTGCTGACTGCTAAAACTGGTCCTGAGTAGAAAGAACTATTTTTTTTCTTCTTTAAATTAATGATTAGTGCAATGACAAAACCACCTCCCATTTCTCTTGGTCACCAATCTGCTTTTTCTTTTGTTCCTTTTTTTTTTCTTTCCTTCTATGAAGCCCTCCCACCCCCCACCCTGTGTTCCCTCAACACCTGTTTGGTTAAGTATCCATTTCCCTAAAGTTTTGAGACACAAATAGGAACTGACACTGCTAGTCCCTTGACAAAGGCATTACTAATGCCTGAACAACTCCTGGCTCTAGAGCTAAAATGGAAAAAAAAAAAAAATATTTTTCCCCTTCTGTCAGAGATTTCAGTCCAAAAACAGAGAGAGATTACACCAAAATAATTGTTCTGATGATTTAACATATCAATAATAAACATGTTGATAATAAACAGTATTATTTCATTCAACTTGCAGTAGCTTTATTTCCAACAACAGTTTTGCTAAAGAGTTGTTCTAAGACAGTAGCTCCTGATCCTGGTGTGGTATCGTCCAATAGACTGACATTTATAATAGCCGGGATTCTCACTTCCTCTCTTTCTCGTTACACTAAACCTTGTTATCTCTTTGCTCAGAGAAGGGATGCATTCTGCCTGTTAACACAGAGCTCCCTGGGGTGATCAAAATGTGGATATGACCAGCTAATGGATTTTATTAACTGAGATGACAAGCAGGAGGACCTTATCCTCTGGTAGTTATTTAAATAGGAACACAACCTATAAACAAGCATTGCTCCACTGATGTGAGATGGCCTGTATCAGTGGTACCAGGCAAGGAGAGGGTGGAATGGGGCTGGAATTACTTCCAGTCTGATATGACCAACAATGATGAAAGACACTGAGCCCCAAACTTTTGGGTCCTTGTTGGTTTGGCTAAAAGTAGATAAATGCACAAGGCACTGGGCACCCATCATCTTTGTATCCCAGCCTTTAACACATGAAAAAATGGCAGAGGGAGTAAGCACCGGTTACTCCAGAGACGAGTATGTGCCAGCTAAAAGTCTGTGGTCTGACTTTGCTTTCTGTTTTTATCTGAATTAGCACATTTTCCCAGCAAAGTGAAAGTAGCCTTGATTTCCTTCAAGCCTTAACTTCCAAAGCTGCCAGCCATCAAAGCGACCTCTCTTCAAAGCCACCTCGGTTTGGAAGAGTGGGCACCAAAGATGTGTGAATGCCTTTGAAAACATGGAACAACTGAACGACTATCCTTGCTTGCTCTTGCAGGGAAGATTCCATGCTCTCCTCATTCTAGCGTGTCACCAAGCAGCTAGGTCTCTGGCTGCAGCAGTTACGAAGTGATACCTTGAGTGCACATTCAGAAAGGAGCTGCCTTTCACATTAGGCAGTTGCTCAGCACTTCCGCAGATGAGGTTGCTCAAGGGTGTAGCAGGCTCGATATCCAAAATTTCTTTTTTGGGAAATCTAGTCTATTGCCTAATATGTGATACTTTAAATGACTAAAATATCTTTGTTTTCAAAGAGAACTTGGCCATACTCTTGTTTCTTAAGAAAAGAAGAAAAAAAAAAGATGTAAGTGGTTGTTCATTGGTGCTTCCTATAATGTGTCAGTGCTTTCCAGTTGGGTGTGTCATTGTGGTCACATATATTGTGTGCCTTGTTCTCTCTTTCTCTGAGGAAGAAAGATGAATGTCTGAAATGGTTTTGTGCACTTTTTATTTATTTATTTGTTTAGTGGTTAATTTTATTGCTGCAGCACTTAGAAGCTCCTATAAAATCAGGGTTTTGGTGGGCTAAATGCAGCTTCAATGAGTAAGTAAATACCTTCCTGGTCCCAGAGAAACCACAGTCTAAACATTAAAGGCAGGTAACAGAAAACAGGAAAAGCCAACCAATGCTAAATCACGTTGGTATTTGCTGCTTCCAAGCTACAGCTGTGTTGCTGAACTCACTCTCAACAATCTGATATTTCATACAGTTTTCTCTTTTCTTGATTCCACTTGCAGTGGTTTATATCAGGCTTTTCTTTTACTACTGTAATCTGTATTGTTTATGCTATCTTCATTTTCTGTCAGCATGGCTTCGTATTCCTGCTTTGCTGTATTGTATTGCCATATAAATAACTAAGGAGGCGGCAGCTGTAGCAAAAACTGAGCTATGCTGGGTTTTATAAATTTCTCTTGTGAAAATTAAAAATCATTTGACTTATATAAATTACTTTGCTGGAAGAAAATCCTGAAACGAAAGTGAGTCTTGGTGGTGCCTGGAAGGTAACAGAAACACGCACAGAATTTGGTGCTATTGTGCCAGGAATGTATCTTCCATTAATTTCTGGAAAGATAAAGCACATAGTCAAACATCTCATCACAGCTGCAGATTTCTTTATCATAAAAACAAAAGGACAAAAAAAATATAACACAAAACAAAATCAGGCACCAGGTGAAACAAAACCAGTCAAAAATCAACATGAAGCCAAGCTTTTATCACACCATCGTGAAAGATATAATCAAATAACTCATTGTAAATTACTGTGAATTAATCACTACTTTAGGAAGATATATCACAAGATAACTCTCCAGGGCCTATTTCTATAACATGCTTTTATAGGAAGGCTCGGTGTTTCTGGGAGATGAGTACTCTGTGTTTCTCATGAGAAATCACTGGGATAGACATCAGCGACTGGCTGAGCTGCTTTTGTTTAGTGTTTTCAATACTCGGGCGTTATGATTATAGCAGAGAAGTGCTGTACTTCAGAAAGCAAAGGGGATATTAAATTGTGGAGAAAGTAGAAGAAATGATGGGCCATCTGTTCTGTACACTTGACAGTACATTGTGGAGCTTGGTCAATCTTTATGAAAGGCAGAGGAGCAAATTTAAAGGAAATCGGTGGCCAAGTCTGAGATACATACTTGAATGGTTCAAGGATCATAACCCCTATGATGGTGAGCTGTACCTGGGTCTTTCGGAGCTCATACCACTGGGCAGGACCATGCACATTCCTCAGCAGACACAAATGAGATATATCCTATATTGTGCACTTCCAGTGATTTCTGGTTCATCCCGATTCAGGTCTCATTCACTGCATTAGCCTTAAGCTGGACCTCTTTAATTAAGCAGAATGGCCTCCATAGTGAAGTAGTTAAGATACTCACTTGGATCTCCCCTGGGTCTGACACAATTTGCAATTCTCAGCTGTTGTTCTCCATCTCTTGTGGAAATATTACAATATTACTTTAATCTGAGCGAGGTGCCAATATCACCAGGTGGACATAAACGGGCAGTGGTGCTGCAAACAAAAAGCATTAACAAGCCACGAGGTGCTCAGTGGCAAAGAGGTATAATTACACAGCTCTCTGAAAGTCCTGCCTTGATTTAACAGGGGTGGTTACAAAGAATTATTGTTCAGGATGTGCCTTGTGTTTATTTCCTCATTAATGCTCTGCAGTTGCTGGTTTGATTTTTATCATTCTATGCTTGCCTTTAAAAAATAAGCAAGTTGGAGCATAAAGTGGGAAGTGCTGCACAAAACTCCCCAGATGCTTACAGCCTAAAAAAAAGATGAAGAAACCCAGTTTCTGTAGTAGTCCTGCATGCCATGCCAGCTTGTGCATTTTGAAACACACAGATGGAAGTCTGGCCTATCTAAAACCACTGAGAATTTTTGCTCAGGGACCAAAATATTGCTCCAAGTGTTTGAAATAGAGGCTGTAGAGTTCATACTTCTTGAGCCAGGAATGTCATCCTTTAAAAACTGATTACAAAATTTCTTGCAAGCCTAGGATGTTTGTGTACATATTATCAAATTTTGTGAGACAAATACAAGATAAATGAGATAAAAAATATGAGATAAACAAGTGTAGTGAGTTTTGAGTAAATAATCAACCTTTTTCAACTAATCAATATCCCACCGCTAAAAAAGTAGGTCTTTTGCATAAATCAGAAATAAAAAAGATACATTTGTTAAACTTAAGTTAAAAGCTTTTTTTTTTTTTTTTTTTTTTTTTATTTCCCTAGGAAATGAATGAAGAGGTGTGATCCATCTTCTTTTAGCAGAAACATAAGTGAGAGGATTTGATTGGGTCCACAGAGAGATCAAACACGAAAAAGGCAATAAAGGAGAACAGTTGGAAGAAGCTGAATGAGTCACAGAGCAGTGCAGAATGATTTTCTTAATCTCCACCATGTGTTTCTGTTAAACAACTCCTTATTTTGCTTTTTATAATACAGTGACAGGTCTTAGATTTTTAGTCTCTTTTTTCAGATTGTATGATAATTATAGGAAATGTGGCAGGATACACAACTACTGCAAGTGCAGATGCTGCAAATTTAACATTTGATATCAGCTCCAATCACACCTACATATGCTTTGGACACAAAGTAATCTTAATAATTTCAATGATACTTGCATACATTAGTCTAAGCAAATTTATTCATACTTTGTGGGATGGGTCATTTTTACCAAACATCTAGAAACAAAATGGGAAGATGAATATTTTCCAAGCTATTTCACTGACAGCTTTCACTCCCTTTTTTTTTTTTTTCCATGTCTTTAAAATACAAATTTTAATATTACAGTGACATAAGAAAAATCAGATCTTCAGATTGTTGGACTAACCTATTTAATAATGATTTCTGTATTGCAACTGCATGTATTGAGCTATCACTCTTGCAATAACAAAAATGTGCCATTTTCTGTATTATGTGTTGGGTAAAGACATGTGAGGAGTTTCAGCTGCTTGCTGTTTAAATTTTGGTGCACACTGGCCAGAAGGTGGTGCTTTCAGCCATAGATGTGCAAATTGGGAAAGAAAATATGAATATGAGCTGCGTGAACAGTTTTCTGCAGTGAATAATACGGGAAAACAGAGATTTCTGTGAATTTCACTAAGACAAACACAGCCTAAAAATGGGCCACAACAATTGAAAATAATAAAAAATAAGGAGCAAATGTAAAAAGGAATCTTCTCTCTTATTTAACATTTCTGCTCACTTTTCTGTCTAAATAAGATTTTCTTCTGATTGCATGACAGTGGTAATAAAGCCTGGAAAGAAAAAGATTTTTCTACCTGTGTGAGTGATGGGGCTTTGCCTGACTGCAGAACCCCTGGTGGTCATGCTGTTCCCCGAGTTTGCTTTAAGGAGCAGCGTTAAAAAAGAAGACAAACTGAAGTTCCCCCTCCTCCTTGAAATAGCTTGAGTTTTTGAACATCTTGTTTAGTTTGCACTGATGGTCCTTAAAACAAACACAGCAGAAAAGGTGTTAGCTGTTATTTTGAAATGTGTACATTGCAAGTGAAAGAGGTGATAGTGACAAGTTTGTTCCTGTTAAAACTTTTGCTTTCTGTCCAGCCAGAAGAACAAGAAGAAACCCCCTAGAAAGAGGTTCTGAGTGGCTGGCACTATAGGATTACATGTGCACGTATGCATGTACATCCAGAGTCTAGTTGGAGACCTATGTACTGCTGCTCTGCTGCTTTCCAATGACTTTGGCAGATCTTAGGGAACTCCCTAGCCATTTAAAGCTCTGCTGCTCAACTCCAGTACCTTCGCTACGCTTACAACTGTACCATTTCACCTCTGACTAGTTTTATTGCCCTCAACAGGGTTATTCGCATATGTAAAGTTTATTAACATACTTACCTAAATGTTTGCAAATTCAAGCCATGAAAATTATCTTCTAAAGGTTTGATTGGAAATTACACTTCTTTGATTAGAACTCTGCTCTTAGCCTTTATTAAATCTCAGTGGGTTTGCTTGACCTCTGGATGATCATCTTAATTATCAGCTCTCTTTTCATGTTAATTAAAGATTTGATGGGAGATTTGAGGTAACAGTAAAATGGAGGAAAATAGGAAGGTTTATAATACAATCCGGGTCAATATTTTTAGTAAGTGTTGACTACATTAATGAAAATTAAGCTAAAGGTTATGTACTCATAGGTGTTTTATTTATCTCGATCAAGCAGTGTTTCTGGGGGAAAAACAAGCATTTTAGTATCAATAGCTAATATTTCTTCAGACTTCAGCAGAATTAACTTTCTGTTCTAGTTCATGTAAATCTCTTTGAATGAGGTTTTTAGTTGTGTTGTTAATGAACATGTTAAGGTTTTTAGTTCTGTTGATCGAAGCAAATTAATTTTGGACTTTGCTAATTGGGGACAACTGTCAAATTCTTCTCCAGGGATGAACTGAAAACTAATAAAGATATGATATCTTTAGAAATGTTTGAAGGTTCTTAATCCTCAGGGTTCCTGTGTCATTGTCTTCAATGGAAGGAGTGATTTTTTTCCTTTCAGGAGGATAGCAAAAGTCTTACGTAATATTTAAACACAGCTTTAGAAGTTTTGTATATAAGTGGTGTATATTTTGCTTAGCATGAATAGTAATCCACTGTAAAGTCACAAAGTCCTTCCTCTGACATTTTTTTCAGGGGATGTTTTGCCTTTGTAAGGGCTTCAAACTGAGATGTACGGTCATAGAAACTTTGGCATTTCCTATTAGTATGGATAAAGAGATTATTGCTATAAAGAGAGAGCTAAACAATGTTATCACTTTCTGAAGATTATATAGTTTATTAAATTTATCTAATCCTTATTAATTCCACACCTAGAGGATTTAAAATGATAGGATGCTTTGAAAAATACTTTGGATACAAAATGAAATAGACTATGTTTGTTCTTTATCCAGAATAGGCCCCAAAAGTTCTTTGGGGAAGATCCCTTATCTTTCCATTTATATGTGCCTGTACCTACATCATACTTGGGACTATTAATAAATAAATTCAAAAACCACCATAGAATCTAAGTGATAAGAAAAGTCCAATGCAGGCAAATCCACACCATAGATAAAATGAGACTTGTGAAGCCACTGCTCTGTAGTATGTCTTACAGCAGAAATACCACACTAACTGTGCCTAAAAGCACTCTATTCCCTTTCCTCTTGTTAAAACTGCACCTGTTTATAAGAGATACCTCTGTCGTAGTGAAGGATTACTCGGGCTTAATAATTCTTCTTCATCTTCTTCCTCGTCACTGTCCTACTACAGGCTGCAAAGGCTGGAAAAACAAAGGCCTCTTGAGGCTGGCATGAAGATATTTCTACATAAGGTTGAAAAAACACTGTAAGCAGTTTCAGCCCTATCCCTGGATGAGATTCAGTCTGCAAGCTCAGAAGTGGGCTGTATCGGAAGCATCAGAAAAACATCAGAAGCCAGCAAAACTAAATCAATTTACAGTAGCAGAGACTGAGCCCAGTATGTCTGGCATGGTCTGGTGAATATAGCTGACGAGTGGGGCAGCCATTTCAAGGATTTCATCAGAGTTGCTCTAGGATTTCCAACAGAACATTTTTGATCAGAAAATTACCTTTTGATCAAAACCAACCATTTTGACCAAGAACATGCTCATCCAGATGAAATTCTGGGCTAAGAAAAAGAAAAAGGAAAAAAAAAAAAAAAGGAAAAAAATAGGTACTCAAAATGGAACACAGGGTTTAAATTTTTTTTCAGAATTTTTTTTTCTTTGTAGGTGTGCTCTTGCATTACAAATATTATACTTAGAGCATACAACTTCAATCAAAAAACATTTTTTTGTTCAGTGTTTTTTTTTTTTTCAAAGTGCAAGCTTTGGTGTGATTCATTGATTTTTTCCTAGTACTTTTTTCATTTATTTTTTTTTTCTGAGAAATACTGAATTACCTTTGCTTTCATTAAGAAAAGGAATGCATACAGCTTTCACTGTTATCATCCTTTCCATGAAATAGAAATCTGCAATCTTGCACAACCCTGTTACCCTTGCTCCCAGAAGAGAGGTTCACTCAGGCAAAGGCTCTTTAAGGTCAATCTATCTGCTTTTGCTCCATAGGCATATTGGCACAGAGCTGTTCTATTCAAGGTAACCTTTTGACAATAGGACAGTGGGGCCATAAGCTGTTGAGCATAATCTTGGTAGTTCGCAGCTTGCCTTGTTGCACCTATCTGAGTAGGACAAATCCTGCACCCCAGGTTTCCAAGCAGATGTGTCAGGGATGAAATAAGCAGTGAGAGCTGGGGATGGGGATAAGGATGGGCATTGGAAGGAGGAAAAGGAAACATATACAGTGTTGGTATTGCATAACAGTACCTGGAAAGGTTAAGAACTGTCATGGGAAAGAAAGGAGCTTTTCTGTTGTTATTGTTGCTGTTTTTTCCCCCGTTTTTGTTTTTCCCTTTTTGTTCTTTTTCCTGTGAGAGTGAGTGTTGGGAGCTTAGATTATTAATGTGAGAAGGAAGAAAACATTTGAATGAGTTAGCACTTTGGTACACATGGGAGATATCAGAGGTGCCTGAAGGGAAGCTTTGCACTGCACACTTCCAGGGGGCAAGTACTCCTGTTAGTTCTCCCATGGCCAGACAGCTGCTGCTAAGGATGAGCTTCATTGATCAACATCTCTCATAGCCAGCTGTTGCAAAACCTTGTAGCAAATGGATCCAGTTTCTCCCCTGCCTTGAGGAGCATACCCTTTCCTTTTTTCTCATTATTCATTAAATGCTACCATCTAGCTCTCTGTTGTCGTAGATGTGGGGTGGGAGAAAGCAGACGTAATCCCCACTGCAAAGTGTTTGAGATCTAAATAATCTATTTCAGTTTAGTGTGGTGGCAACACAATCATCAGCAGCAGAGTAGCTGAGTGATGGTTATCAGCAGATATTCATCCACAGCCTTGTGGGATTGCACACTAAACGATTAATGATTCCCAATTTAAAGTAAAACACATTAACTGAGAAATCGGGATTTACTTAACTTTTGCTGAACATTAGTGTAATTGAGCTAAAAATAAATAAACAAAGTTGTAATGCTGCAAGGCAAAGGTTAGCTATGATTCTATTCCTAATTTACTGAGGATAAAGGACATTCTTTGGAGGGGAAAAAAAAAAACAACACAGAAAATAGGAATATGATTTTAAAACTAGCTTGAGTGATGGAAGTGGGCAATAGATTGGACCAGGCAAAAGGATTATCTTTAAATACTAGACTGAGACAGAAGGCTGGCAGCTGTACCTATCAAATGTATTTAAGTCCTGGAAAAATATTTATTTGGTGCAATCAGCACAAATTGATATAACCACTTTTACAGTAAAGAAAATTATTCACCAGTGAACACCACGTGAAATTACCTAAGGGAATAGTGAGGGGAGAAAACAAGTGACGAAAGTGATTTTTTTGCACAGCACGAGTAAGGAAGCATATTCATCCTTGTCATAAGGACGGACAGGAGGTAGTCCCACCGTTTGTAGTCCAGACTTGTCTGAATGGTGAATCATACAATGTATTCAAACGTGTTGTTGGAGCATTAGTACAAAGCTAAGGATGTCCTGATCAGGAAACACAATCAGTTATTTGTTATTTTGTCACTATGTTCCAAGACTAGATCCACATGCTGATTGGACTAGTATAAATCCAATGAAGCTATGAAGCCACCCTGCCTTTCCTCAAAGCTCACACATGACATATTACCTCTCCGTAGAGCTTGTTATCTTGTTCCTAGCACCTGCTAATGTGGCTCCACAACTGCTGTTTGGAGCTGTTAATGCAATGTCTACTTGTGGAGATCCATATAAACATTTCTCCAGTGATGTATGGCAAGAATAACATACTGATTACACTTGGTCAGATGAAAGACACATCTGACTCATCATCATGTCCAGCATCCAGACTGTTTCTCTTTAGTATTTCACCATATGGGCACCATGATGCGATCAATGAAGATCCTGGCAAGATCAAAAGTGACTGCAGGACTTTTGGGGATAGGGGAAGGGCATAGAAGCCCAGGTGTAGATCAGCTCTATCCTTCATGGCTGCTGTTGGCAGCAGGTCTCTTCGGCTTCTTCTGGAACCCTCTTCAAAGAATGACGATTTCTGGGAAGAGGTAGAATCCACCTGATGAAGCACAGCAAGAACATCTTTGCCAACAGACTTGCTAATTTACTGAGGAGAGCTTACATTAACTTCACTGGAATACAGACTTCAAAACTTACACATAATTAGGAGAATTCGGGGAGGAAAGGGAAGGCATGACTTGGTAGACTCTCATATTCTTCTTGGTGGGGTGAAAGTGGGGTGAGCAGAAGCCCACCTGAAACGTCTTCACATAAATGCATGCAGTATATGAAAGAAATGGAAGGAATTAGAATTCCCCAAGCAGTTGCAGACCTATGATGTTACTGGGATTATGGAGATGTGGTGGTATAGTTTGCACAACAGAAATTCTGTGACATGGATAAAGACTCTTTAGGAAAGACAGGGAAAGAAGACAAAGATCAAGGGCTTGTATTTGCCACTCTGACATCTTCTGGAAAGCAGTATATTGGGATGCAAGAAATCTAGATTTATGGAGTGTGTATTAGTTTTTACACAGTTGTTGAATGGTCTTACTAGGGTATGTTTTGTGTTGGATCCGCCAGTCATGATAAGGAAGAATTACGACTGCAAAGATCAGAGGCAGCCCTGACTGTACTGACCATGACATGCTGGAGTTTTAGATCCTGAGGGAAGTGAAGAAGGTGAGTAGTAAACCAAAGACTCTGAACTTCAGAGTGTGAACTTCAGCTTGAGCAGGCATGTGATGATCATGATATCATGCTATGCTCTTCTGAAGGGCAAAGGGATCCAGGAGACCTAGCCAGTGTTCAAGGACAGTTTACTCTGAGGTCTATTATGGTGTGCAGGAAGTCAAGCAGGTATGGTAGAAGGCCAGCCTGAAAGAAGGGAGAATGCCAAAAATTGCCAGAGAACACAGGAATAGAGTTCGGAGAGCCAAAGCTCACCTGGAGCTGAAAGTAGCAAGTGATCTGAAGTGCAACAAGAGCTTCTATATATACATTGACAGTAAAATGGAGGCTAAGGAAAATGTAGATCCACTACTTAGTGGGACAGGGGACATACTGACAAAAGACATGGAAAAGGCCAAGGCATTTAATACTTTTGTCACCCCCATTTACAATGGTAAGGCTTGCCATCAGGTCTCTCAGGTCTGTGTGCTTGGTGGTAGAGTTTAAGGAGTACAGTCTAAATATTAAGTTAGGGACCACTTAAGCAAATTAGACCTACACCATGCTGGCACCAGACTGGATGTATCTAATGATAAAATGGTAAAATTAATGATAGACACTGTTTAATAGAACAGTCATAAATTAATAACTGTTCTGAGATTATTTTACTTAATGTTAACTTTACATGACCACTGTTTGGTAAAGAAAATCACATGATAAACCATAGGAGTCACATAGTCAACTTAGCACCAAAGAAATTATTAACATTTGCCCAATTACAATTTGCTGCCACCAAGTCATATTTTTGTTGTTGTTGTTACTTTGGACTACTCTTAAATAACATTCAAGTATTAAGAGCTCCTCTTTGCTCACAGTCCGGTGTTCCACAATGCTCCACAACCTGTCCAAGGGATCCTCATGGTCTTTCAAAATATAATGTATTTTCTTGGTTTAAAGCAAAGCAAAACAAAACAAAACAAAATCTCTCTAGACATTTCAACTGTAAGAACATTCTTGAGTTTTGTAGCATACTTTATAAAACGTAATTATGATAGAAGACACAATAAAACAGAGAATTTGTCACAATTTTGATCACTTCTATCACATAATAGCAGGCTTCAAGATTAATTATATTTTGCAATCCCATTAAAAGCATAATCATTTTTGTGTGCCAAAATGTCATATTTACCATTGTCCTGAGCTCCGACCTTGGAATTCTGTCATTAAATCTTAGGGTACCTTGCAAAATAGGTTAAGTACCAGTCCTGATTTACTGATGAGGAAGCTGAAATGGGGAGGATTTAAGCAATTTGTGTATGGCTGTTGTCAGACCAGTAGCAGCTGAGAAAATAAAACAAAAAAAAAGTACTAGTAGTGTGCATTCCTCATTAGGTAGCAACATCAAGGTATTTTAGTGGTCTTACATGCTTTATCTTTTATTTATATATTATTTTATTTTAGTAGAGGTGCAGTTTTCTGAGACTGTCATTATCAGGACCTTGCCTCCCTGAAGGATGTTTTTCGTTTGTTTGTTTGTTTGTTTTAATTTGTTAGTCTATTTGTTTTTAATGTATAATGTGATTAATATAAGACTTTTCAGAAGAGGATGGAGACCTCTGCCCAACAATTTTGGAGACCCTAACTGAGGAGTACTTGAATTTTCAGATGTTACTTAATATTTCATCTGAATATAGTCATTTTAACTTGCTGCATCACTAACAGTTTAACAAAAATTTGTTCTTGGATTCATTCTCTGATATCTTCTGAATTTCCTCTCTTCTCCAACTCAGCAATTCTGCTAATCTACTGATTCTTTACTATTCCACAGCCCTATTGTCCATGTCAACAGTTCAGCATTTTATAAAATTTATCACAAATATGAGGGTTATTAAAAGGAATAATATACTTCAGCCTCTGAGCCCTGGCATTAGCTATGACTTCCTTCATGGTTTGCTTTGTTGTTTCTCCTGAGTAATAATTGCCCCTGTTATCTTTATTTACCTCTCAATCCCTTGGTAACTCATTTGATGTATTGGAAAATAAATCTCATTCTTGAGTTAGGCTTCAAGCAGTAACATTGTAAAAATGATACGGATAAAAAAAAAATACAAAAACAAACACCAGACTCCAGAACCTTTCCTAGCAGACCCTAATTGACTATACCTGCCCATTTTGTTGCTTTTTTATTTGCACCATTAAAAATGTCTGTGTAAACCTGAAGTTTCCCTTCAAGCATGGGAAGTTTCTTTTTACATAATTACATAATTATTACACATTTAACATTTTATTTTACATAATTATTACATATTTTATATATTATTTACATATTACATAATTATTTGTAAGGTATACTCTCATCAAATTAACAAGTGCTATTTTAAGAGCTTAAGTTTTCAAAATGTACTCTATCCTACTAATAAGCATAAACCAATTAATAAGCTGAATTCTTCATTTTTAGCTGACTATAAAAATGGTATACAGTGAAGCCAAAGCCTATTGAATGTCTTGTAATTACATGGCAACCCCTTACAAATATACTGAACAACTAATAAATAAATTAGATTAAAAAATTTATTAATTTTAATCAACCATTTTCTACCTAGGACAATATTAGAATTGATGAAAGCTGATAACACTACATTTATTATGCATCAGGGCAGTGTTAAAAGTAGAAATACACACTTTTAGAGTAGAAATATTTGTTCTGAAAGTATTTGTGTGGAAAATATATCCGGGAAAGAAAGTTTTTGATTAAATTTTCAACCTTGGCATCAAGTGTTTGAAATATCCAGAAAAAATAATGAGTTTTTTTTTTCTTTTAAGGAAAAGCAAAAGGTTTATAAATGCTTATGTGGATGTTCAGTTAATTTAACTGCACTGGATTAAGATTTTGTACAATTTTTTGTTGTTTTTTTCCCCCATGTATGTGTGTTCAAAATGTATTTGCGAGACAGATAGCATTGTTCTTCAGAGGCCACTGTGGTCCATTAGGTAAATAATTCATATTTTGTGCTGTATAAATACAAAATTGTGTTTCTGCAGTGAATGATAAAAGATCCAGGTTTCCTCTCCCTTTTATTAGCTTTACATAAGCGTTAGGAGACATCACTCCAGAGACAAAGGGGAGGGAACACAAAGACTGTTTTTAGATAAATGATGTACGTTTTAACCTCTGTCTCTTTCTATATTTATTACAGACAAAAAAAAAACAACAACAAAAGAGAATGTTTTCAAGGCTGTTAAGCCTAGCACTTGAAAGGTAGAAAATGCCAAAGTTAAGATTATACTGTGGGTTTTATATAGCTGTGCTTTCCCCCCACCCATAGAACACATGCCTTAGCCAGATCCTCAAATCTGTCTGTGAATAGAGGAATATTAATCCTCTCAACATCTTAGCTACTGCATTCATTGCTGTGATATCTATGGGCTTCAGAAATATGAATTAAGTTATTCCCACAGTACCTTCATGGAGGGAGGTTATTTCCCAGTGTCTCAGTGGAAGATCTGTTGCATAAAACAAGCAAAGACCGAGTTCTTGCCAATTTGGGTTGGGTGATTTGGGTTGAAAAGCCGTTAGTACTTAACATTGTATAGTATCCAGTATGGTCAAGAGCAGCTCCCAGAATTTCTCAATGCAGCTGTGAAGGATTAGCTTCTCTGCAGATCAGACTCTTGAGCATCACTTTACAAACAGTCCAATATTTCCTTTAACCATCTGGCTCTCAGTTTTCTTTTAGTCATACTCCCTTCTTTCCTTTCCTTGCTCTCACTCTCATTCCAGGAGGACAAAAAGCCCTATCCAGACATACAACAAGCACATCATTATCAAAAATTCAAGCTTTTTTTTTTTTTTTTTTTCCCAGTAAACTCTGTGCCTCAGAGACCTTTCTGATTTTCATTGCCTCTTCAGGACTACTACCCTTCCTTCCTACTGACTTTCTGAATGTCTCAAACACTGCCACAGCTGCTGTTATACATAGTTGTTCAGCTGGAAGATCCCTACAAAGACCATCAAGTCCAACTGCCTGACCACTTCAGGACTAACCAGAAGTTAAAGCATATTAATGAAGGCATTGTCCAAATGCCTCTTGAACACTGACAGACATGGGGCATCAGCCACCTGTCTAGGAAGCCTGTTCCAGTGTCTGACCACCCTCATAATACAGAAATGTTTCCTAATGCCCAGTCTGACCCTCCCCTGGTGCAGCTTTGTGCCCTTCCCTCGCGTCCTGTCATCGGTCCCCAGGGAGCAGAGACCGGCACCTCCCTCTGCGCTTCCCCTCCTCAGGGATTTGTAGGCCGCCATGAGGCCGCCTCTCGGCCTCCTCTTCTCCAGACTGGAAACCCGAGTGTCCTCAGCCTCTCCTCACAGGACATGCCTTCCTGCCCTTTTACCAGCTCTGTTGCCATCCTCTGGATGCTTTCAAGTACCTTAACATCCTTCTTATATTGTGGGGCCCAGAACTGCACACAATATTCAATGTGAGGCTTTTCCTTTCTCTTTCTTTCTTTCTTTCTTTCTTTCTTTCTTTCTTTCTTTCTTTCTTTCTTTCTTTCTTTCTTTCTTTCTTTCTTTCTTTCTTTCTTTCTTTTCTTAGCACTATATAATATACAGTATAGTCAAGAACACCTGTTAGTTCCTCCCCTTCTCCTATCCATTAAGATCAAGATTGTTTTTTTTGTTTGTTTGTTTGGTTGGTTGGTTGTTTTTTTTGTTGTTGTTGTTGTTTTTTTGTTTTGTTTTGTTTTGTTTTGTTTTGTTTTGTTTTGATAATTGTATTAATCCTAACTAGCCTTTGCTCCTGACTCTGGAGCTCTGCACAACCTGGGAAGATACAGCCCGACCGGTGGGCAAGTCTGCACTGGGACCTGCACCTACAAGTAAACTTAGTGAAATCCCCAGAGACCACCCCTTAGCTTTGTCAGGCAAACTACTATTTGGCTGGTGGGTTCCTATTATTTCCAGTTATTAAGAAATAATAATAAAAAAATGCACTGCTAATTAATTAACATGAATTAAAGGGTCCTTTCACTTCTATCTGCTTTATAAAAGACCATGACTGGCAACAGTAATTATCATCTTCTACCATAAAAAAGTTCTTATTCTAAGGTCTAGAGTTGTGGTGTGAGTTGTTTTTCTGTTTGTTTTTTAAACAGTTCAGCATCCTCCTAAGGAAAAAAAAAATCCAACATCTCTCCCTGAGTGCAATATTATCATAGCTCTGGCATCACTTAAGCAAGAGTCCTTACGGTTTTAAATAGGAAACAGCTGCAACCAAGGTATGCCTCATGAAAGGTTCTTGGCTTTGGAAGTTATCTTCCCTGTCAGTCTTTGTACAGGCAAAATTCCTTATTTTTCAAAACTTTGGGTATGTAGATGGGTTGGCACTGCATTCTTCAGGATTTTGTTTATTATGCTTCTCAGATGAACTCGCTCTCTCACTGGTGCACTGACACCTGGAGAAAGATCAGAATACTTTTAATTTTTGTTTGCTCCTCTTGTAAGATTAGTGTATAGTAGCTTTGTATGCATATGTGAAAACTGGAAGAAAATAATTCCTTTAGATGGTTGAGGACATACTTTCATGCAGATGAAAGCAAAGAATTTCTTCTTTTGCTTGGCTTCTGGGTTTTCATTAATGGGACTATGGAAGGTGTTTTGGCCAAAGGTCAATGCCTCTTTCTGCCACGCTCCTTTTCAGATGCAGAACATATTTATTTTTCTCCTAGGAAACAGAACTTCTCAGTGAACCTGAGATTAAGTGACAAGGAAAAGGGCAGCACACAAGGGAGCTGCAATATTGGAGTTGTAGTATTAGTGAAGCAACAACTGACATTAGCAGTGAGTCAATAAGCTATAGACAAATTCCAATAAAATCTACCTTTTCGTAGAGAAACTAACAGTAGGGCAATATTTTGAAATCCAATTTCAGAGTTAGCCAGATGTCATATCAACCACTACACCTTCACAGGAGATCTAATTCCAGTTTCTAGATGTTCAGAGGGCAAAATGTATGAGGAGCAGCTGAGTTCACTTGGTTTGTTGAGATTACAAGGCTGAGGGGAGGCCTCATGGCGGCCTGCAGCTTCCTCACGAGGGGAGCGGAGGGGCAGGTGCTGATCTCTGCTCTCTGGTGACAGCGACAGGACCCAAGGGAACGGCATGGAGCTGTGACAGAGGAGGTTCAGGCTGGGTGTTAGGAAAAGGTTCTTCACTGAGAGGGTGGTCGGGCACTGGAACAGGATCCCCAGGGACATAGTCACGGCACCGAGCCTGCCGGTGCCAGTTCAAGAAGTGTTTGGGCAATGCTCTCAGAAATATGGTTTGCTTTTTGGGTGGTCCTGTGCAGAGCCAGGAGTTGGACTCGATGATCCTTGTGGGTCCCCTACAAATCAAGATATTCTATGATTCTATGATTCTGTGTCTGTCTATCACTCTTGTTCTGGCTAACTATCTGAGAGTTTATTGTGGACTTACATGTCTGGTACCCTTCAAAGAAAAGAGAAGAAATTTGGTTCTTATTCTGGTCCTAGGAAGAATAAAAAATCGTTCAGCAGCAGAAGTTTGTACCAGCTCCATTCTAAGGACTAATGGGTAGGATTAAAAAAAAACTTTACCCAGTTCTGTAAAAAATGGTCTTTGCCAGATATGGAGGGATTCAAAACAAATGAAAAAGTCTCCAAGGATCAAGGGACTGGAAAAAATAGTCTCGTGTTGCCTACTTTCACCCATCCTAAAGAATAACAGAACCATACTCCTTCCAGAGTCCCTGGTTGCTGAGATTTGACATTTATTCATTTTTTTACAAATCATTTTTTTTGTTTGTTTGTTTTGTTTGTTTTCTTCCACACCATTCTCAGATTTTGGGGAGGAAATAATTCTCTAGATCCTTACTCCTTCAAAGGGGACCCAAGGATGACCTATAAGAACTGTAAACTTCTCCTATGTTTATCTCCACCGACTGCACTCCTTTCCTGTTTTGACTGCAGTAGTCAGACTAAAAACTTACTATCCATCTTATTTGTACTTTCCTATGCATTTCAAAAGAGAAAGCTCATTCCTCTGAATACCATTTTCTCATTTTTTAAGTAAGTTTATATCATGATCTTCAAATGAAATTGAATATTACATAAAGGAATATTTACATATGCATTGAGAAGAAACTAATAACTATAAGTTGAAGGAATGGTGATGATTGCACAGTGTCATTTAAGGAGCAACTCAGGTATGCCTGGCAGAAACTCACAACTTGTAAATGTCAAAGGTGTCATGAGGAGATTGTACCACAAAGACATAAATACTTTTTGATTCATTGGATGAAAAATTTAAGTGGCTTGCAGCAGTCATTCAAAGTGGCCTTTTAGTGATGGAACAAACTCATTTTCTGTGAAAGCTGATGTTTAGGAATTGTTCTGGGTTGAACATTTGAATTATTTATCAACTAAAATAGAGTATAGTGATGATCCAATAACCCAAATATTTGCCTTTCCCATACTTACATTTCTTCCTAGTTCTGGAGACCTAAAACTAAAATTCACAAGAACGAAAACATATCTAACTAGCTATTTTTCATTACAATTTATATGTATATATGTATACAAACACACATATATATAAGACAACCAAACAATCAACTTTAATTTTGAAAAAAAATCTTTTTTTTTTTTTTTTTCTCATACATCAAGGTTTATGGACAAAGCCTGTTGCTAGATCTAACAAAATAAGGAAGGACTATACATATTGGTCTGTGCTAAACACAAAGCTAAAACCAACAGAAAGACCACCTTCAAAATCAGAAACTTCTTTTGAAGTTCTTCTTTCTTGTGCATAAAAACATTGAAGGATGAATTGGGTATGTTTCTGGGCCTGCTGCACTTTTAGCAAACAAAAAGGGAGGCTACCAAGAGTTAATTCAAAAACAAAATCAATTTATAATAACGGAAATACTCCAATACAGAAACATAATTTTTGCTCTGTGGCTATTCAGCTAATGTATATGGAGAAAAAGGAATCAAAATCTTCTCAGATGTTCACAACAAAAAGACAAAGAGAAAAGCATGAAAATTGTATCAAAGAAAATTCTAATTGGATACCAGGGAAAAAAAAAATTACCTTGAGGGTGATCAAAGACTTGAACAGAAGGCCAGAGAGGTAGTAGACCCTCTATCTTTGGAGTTAGCCAGAATTTGGCAAGGTCCTGATCAATTATCATTGGTTAACTCTGCTTTGAGCAGATGGTTCAACCAGTGACCTCCTGATGTTCCTTCCCACCTGAGTTATATCTTAAGGTGTTTGTAAGTGAAACATCTCCTTATTACGTAAATTGTTCATATGAATTCACAGGAGGAAATGACATACTTGGAAAAGATCAGAGAGGAGCTTCTGGTTTGAACTGACTACATGAGGCCATGATGATACAGCCTTTCTCGTTACTTGTTCAGCCTGAACTCTCCTCTTCAACTAAGTTCAACGTGGTACTCCCTGTGGTGCTAGCAAAGACTTTGTGTAATGGTCCTAATATTTACCTACCTATTTACCTAAATCTACTGGAATATTTTATCTGCTTTGCCTTTTGGCAGGTGTGTCATATCGTAGTCATGCTTTAACTGTCCAAGCCCCTGGTCCTTCCCTCCTTTTGTATTTCAAACTGATTTTATAGCAGGTATCCTTGGTTTTAGTCCCTTGACTTTTTTTTTTTTTTCTTAAATTTCATTTAAGTTGTATTAGAAGCTCTCAAGGTCATCCATTGCTTCCTCTGTGTTTATCTTAATCTTCTGTAGTATTGATAATGCCTCTCAGATTTGCTTCAGTGACAAATTTCATTAGCCAAAGATCAGTAATGAAAACTCTCATTAAATTGCAAGATCATTCCTTAAGGAACACTAGCATTGCTCTTTGTTCTGTAACCTCCATTTGCAATACCATTGTTGCAAAAATATCTTTATTTATTTTTGGGCCTTCTTTTATTTTGTCCATCCATGTTCATTAAGAAATTTTCATATGTCATTGATCAAATATTTTGCTGCAGCCCACTTAAGTTCAGCATATCGCTCATCTTTCCTCTCCCAGATCAGTTACTTTATCAAAGGTAAAGTTGTAAAATTTGAAATTATTATGAAATTATTGCCACATGTTAAACCTTAAAAATGAAGCAGGCATGGATAAGTACCATAAGAGGTTAAAGAGTGAAAGTGCAGTACAAATGTCTTTTTCTTTTTCTTTTTCTTTTTCTTTTTCTTTTTCTTTTTCTTTTTCTTTTTCTTTTTCTTTTTTTT
>VXAA01003688.1:0-18196 GCA_013399115.1 Anseranas semipalmata | reverse complement strand
TTTTTTTTTTTTTTTTTTGTGTGTGACACTAAATTATTGTGTGGTGTGTTCTTTTTCAGTAGTTTGGTTTGGTGCCCAGTGGCATTTTCACTGGCTTGTTACACCTCCAACAAAAGTAGAAATCTTTATTTTTCACTTGTTAAGAGAAAAGTAACCTGATTTCACTGAGCACAGCTGTCAGAACTCTCAGACAGCAGAAGAAACACTTCTCACTACCAATAAGCTCTGAGAAGTATTTTAAAGCAAAGCTTTAATTACACTTGTCAGTTCTGAGCCTCCAGTCCAGAAGTGTTAAAGTAGAATTCTAAGCAAAGAAATTTTTTTTGATGCTGCGGCATGAACATAATGCAGTTATCAAGCTGAGACTTTTACCTTTTAAAAAAAGTAAGTAGGAGAATATTTAGGCCTAAAAAGCATGCTATGTATGAGAAAATGAACTAGGGATATGCTGATATTGGAAGTTACCTTATTATCCAGAAGTCTAAATTAACTTCATTTTTATCAGAGAAAACCAAAGACATGTTATTTTTGTTAAGTTGGAACATTTGGTCTATAAATTACAATTAGGTTAGTAAGCGAGCTGAAAATCAAGTTGTAGTAATAACAGCATAGTACTAAGTGTACAGTTATACTCAATATAAATGGACATTTTGTTTATGCAAGCATAGTATTCCCCATGTTAAACAAGCCTGAGCTAGGAAATGTGTGGAGAATGCAAACTTTTCCCCATCTGCCTATGCTGGACTTGTGATCGCCTGTAATAATTTTTAAGTAACTGGCCCTACCTAATTTGGTAGTGATGTGGGTTGGTCCCCTAGCCCTCATGCAAGAGGGAAGTGTTAGCAGACGAAGCATGTTCATGAGAGGAGAGATACTGCTGGTGATGCTGGCAGCCAAAGAGCACAGTGTCAGACTGTGGAAAACAGGTTCATTTGAGTGGATAATGGGCACCCAGACGATAATGAAGTTATAGTGTTTGTTATGAAAAGCTTTCTGTCAAGTGAAAAGGCGCAATGGATGGGTGGGCAGGTTAAAACAGTAAGCCGGTAAAGAAGTTGAAAAAATACAAATGTTCCAATTATTAGATGATGATGTTGTTAGAGGAGATTTGAAAAGGCAGAATATGGGAGTGTTTAATGTCCAAATCCTCTTGAGCACCATAGCTGTTCAGTGCACCCATCTGAACAGAAGGCTGGGCTTGCTTCCACATAGGACCTGAAGATAACACAAAGAGATGTATAGTTTCCCAGAGGTGGTCCCACGGTTGATACTGGAGGGAGGAGTGGAATGACTTTGTCTTCATCAGATTGTAGGCACCGGACATAAGCTCTGATTTACCTTCTTTGTGATGAAACGTCTGTAGTGATCCTGCTTCTGAGGACAACCCTTGCCCCAAGTCAACAGTGGGTGCTTTTTAAGGAGGGGCTGACTGTCTCCTTTTGCTTTCAGATATGTTTTGTAGATTTTCTGTGATGGAAAGAGTTTTCTTTTTTCTTTTTCCTTTGCATATTGTTAGGCTGCTGAGCTGAATAAAATGAACAAGTTTTGCTTTTATAAATTTTGGGTAATTTATGTTCTTTTTACCAGTGCACAGTTTTAATCACATAAATAATTCACAACTGTCTGTCCAGACCAACCAGCAAGGTTTTAAGCTTTCTTTATACATCATTTTAAGCTTGCCCAGTAGGGGAGTCTGTCTGTTCCCAACTGCTGCTGCAAGTCAGTGTGTTTGGTCAGCATGATACTATTGTAAAGACAGCATGTACAGTCCTTGGATGTGTGATAGCTTGGGTATGAGAACTCTGGCACGCAGCAGGAAATAGCAAATTCCCTTTGCTGGTGTGATACTGTGATGGTTGGACGGTAGTCTGAAATACATAATCATGAGAAAGTCCTGCAATGACAAAAGAAACTTATACATGCCCACTTGGCTTCACTGGTTTCTGTCGCAATCAATTGTTCCGCATATTGAATGGAAGATAGTGCAAAAGTAGCTTCTATATACACAAAACGTCAGCATGACCCCCTCACATCTTAAGACATTCTCCATATGTGAACTTAAAGATATTGAACTGAAATCTGTTCTTTTTGAACTTTGTAAGATTGTAATGCAGCCCATTGTTTGGTTCTGCAAAATCCTGATTTAACAGTTGTTAATAGCTATTGTCAGCTGAGCATGTCAGCATTTGTTGAGATAGAGGTAATAAATAAAATGAAGGCTTGAAAGCAAAAAAAGATTTTCAATAGCTTCATGGATCTGGTGGCAGAATACAAAGAGGTAATTGTAGTGGAGGATTTGGAGATCAGCACTAGAACTCAGCATTCAATGCTGAGTGCAAAAGAAAGTAACTGAAGTGTTTGGGGTTTGTGCTAGTCTTCACTAAAAATGCCAACAGTAGGAGGCAGTAAACACAAGAAATATCCAGTGAAAAAGCATGGATTTCTGACTTGGAATAGGGAAAAAGTAGATTAAAGTATGTTCTTATATGGATGCTTTCAAGTCAGCTTGGTGTTGTGAATTTAATCTTCAGCTATCAGAAGAAATATTTTAGGTAGCCTGAGGAACATTAGTGTTTATATTTCAGAATTTTGTAGATGAGCGTGATAGAAGAAAAGTGGAAAAGAGTGAAACTGTGCCACTCTTCTAAGTGCCTAAACATGAAATTATGGACCAGACAGCTTAAATTCAATCCCCAGTGAAAAAATAAAATAAAATAGACATACAATATGATTATTTGTAAGTAGCTGGAAGATAACAAGGAGATGAACAGCAGGTAAAAGAGATTCGTCAAAGACAACTTTTGTCAAACCGAGCTACTTTGCTTCTGCAAATAAAGTTACAGATATCATAAGTAGAGGAAGAGCAGTAGGTATCATATATCCTGATTTTAGGGCTTATTCTGGTGTAAATCAGAGATGTTGAACTGATTTCCTCCAGGAGAAAATGTACATTGATATCCAGTCCACCTAAACAGTTTCAGAAAAGTGTCATTATAACTTGGAGAATGCAAACAGCAAAGTAACAAATCTTTGGTTGCTTGCAACCAGTAGAAGTAACCAGACATAACAGGATGAATTAAGCATTATAGAGGAAATGTGTTGCATTTGAAATTTAGTGCAACATTTTAATACCATCTATACAGAAGAACTGTTTGTAAAAAATTGTGAGAGAATCTTGGTGTTGTGGTTTAGCCCCAGCAGGCAGCTCAGCACCACCCAGCCGCTCGCTTGCTCTCCCTGGGTGGGATGGGGGAGAGAATTGGAAAGGTAAAAGTGCGAGAACTCGTGGGTTGAGACAAAGACAGTTTACCAGGTAAAGCAAAAGCTGCACATGCAAGCACAGCAAACCAAGGAATTCATTCGCTGCTTCCTGTCAGCAGGCAGGTGTTCAGCCACCTCCAGGAAAGCAGGGCTCATCACGCGTAAGGGTTTCTTGGGAAGACAAACACCATCACTCCAAATGTCCCCCCCTTCCTCCTTCTTTACCCCAGCTTTGTTGCTGAGCATGCCACCATGTGGTATGGGACATCCCTTTGGTCAGCCTGGGCCAGCTGTCCTGGCTGTGTCCCCTCCCAGCTCCTGGTGCACCCCCAGGCCCTCGCTGGCAGGGCAGCACGAGAAGCAGGAAAGGCCTTGGCTCTGTGTGAGCACTGCTCTGCAACAATTGAACATCGGTGTGTTATCACCACTATTTTCATTAAAAATCCAAACCACAGCATTGAGTGAGCCTCTACAAAGCAAATGAACTCTATCCCAGCCAAAACCATAACACTTGGTCTTCTCAGAGGGTACTTTTTTTTTTTTTTTTCACAAAAAGCTATCAGAAAAAAGTGTTAGGCATTTTCAAGTCTCCTAAAGTTTTTTCTCAAGGTGAGTATCTAAAAATAGAGGCATCAAAAATCTCCAGTCATTTCCAATCTGACTGTTATTAATTTTTAAACCTACATAAAACTTTACTAAGATTAATAGAAGCTATTTCTGAATGAGTCTGAGATTTTTTTTTTATTTTATTTTTTAATTGAATAACAAAAGGTAGCAGAGAGATCCTTGCTATGTTGCTAGATTTGAGTCAGAACTTATTAGAGATCCTTACCCCTTTGGAATCGGCACTTTTGGAATTTAAACCTAAATTTCATCCTGAAATATATATATCCCAAATAAACCACATAAACTGCCTATATATCATTTGAATATAAAGCTAAAATGTAAATGCCTATAATCTACATTTCTAAATTTCAGTGTGACAATGTCAACTGTGGACATTCTCAGCTGAAATGGAAGTGTGTGAGCACTTGGTCTCATTAAGACTTTTCTCCTATTTTCTCAGTGATTAAGACCCCCAAAATTGCTGTGGTCTCCCATTTGAAGAACTGATTCTACTTCCTGACAGGTCAGTAACATGTTTAACAGTCTTTGATAACAGTCTGTGCAATGTGTAGGCAACAGGGCCCACACCTTTTGAATTCAGTACCTTCAATCTGCAAGCTTACTTCTTCTGGTCACATAAGTAAGGATTGAAAACTGTTATACAAAAAGAAAATATTAGCTTTTCTAAACGGTTGATTCAATTTTAGCTGTTAAAATCCTGTGTGATTTGATTTGCTCTATGGAATTATTCTCTTTAAGAATCTTTTTCAAAAACACAAGAGGTAACTTACAGCTCAGAGTGAATGCTGCAGAGTAACTACTTGGATAGCTGCTTCAGTGGAGGAATAGCTATTGGAAAAAAAAATACTAAATGAGCATTCCCTTTTATTTCAGATAACATACTGGGAAATGAATGACCCCAATGTGGCCAAAGGCAAGATCTTCCAATAACGGCCATTGGCAATACCCATTTCAAAAGCTCCTAAGACAAACTCCTAAAAATGTTGGTGTTATAGGTAATTAGAAGATTTTTGTGTGCTTGAACTGTCTACATTTCTCACTACCTCTAACCAGAATAAATCTATTAGTTGAACAAGTGTATTTTTGCCAGGTAAATTACATCTAAATAAATATGCCCATCATATTTCCTGCTTTTGTTCATATTGTTATTTACTGTAAGGCCATAACAAGACCTACGCAACTTTCTGTAATTCTTAATTTCCAATCTGCGTCAGTCCTTAGCGCAGAACTTTCCTAGAAATCTTAAATTTTCTCTTTACTTCTTTCATGCCAGATGACATCTAAGCTACAATGATGAGGAGTGTCAAAGATTTTGAGACATTGTGCCAGAGAACCTTGCAACGGGACCCTCAGCCTTGAATTAGGTACTCGGGTCTCCATTCAGAGCTGTGGGAGAATTAGCCTCTAGGGTGATGGTATGCCTTACGCTGTGCAGGGTGATGTCATAGAATATCCTGAGTTGGAAGGGACCACAAGGATCATTGACTCCAACTCCTGGCTTCACACAAGACCACCCAAAAATCAAACCATATGGCTGAGAGCACTGTCCTGAACTCTGTCAAAAAGGGTTGTCCTTGCTGTCACCACACCTTCTCGTTCTTTGGCTTCTCTTGCATATCTTACGTTCATGTAGCCATCTGATAAATTAGTTTATCTTGAGGATGTGATGGAGATATAAGTCGTCAAGAAAAAGCCTTCCTTTAGTCCATGGAACCAGCTTCCTCACAATTATGACTACTAATGAAAGGAAAGGCTTGAAATAGGTAGTGACAGCTAGGAAGAGAGTGGGATTTCCATAAAGTGCTCTTTCATACTTAAAGACAAGATCTCGAGTGTTAGCAGACTTGATATCCTGAGAATACTGAAGAAGCAGTCTTGGTACCTAACACACTGCTGATTTGGGAGCATCCCTTGACAATGGATGTCTAGGCATCAGTTTTGACTGGTGTACTTAGGCACCACATAGAATGGATGCCAGAAAGAGAGTAGAATCAAAATAGTCTCCCATCCACGCCACTTTGCAGTGGGAGCATCCTCAAAAACAGTTTTGAGTAACCTAGTTGTCCTCAGCAGAGAAGCCTGGAGTGTGCTCAGTATGGATAGCATCCAGTAATGTGTGCTTCAAGTGTGCTTGAGATTCAGGTCTCCAGCTATTCCATCTGCTTTTGAAAAGAAAAAATCACAGAAGGTTTTCTGGCAGGGTACAGGCTCCTCTCTTGGATATCTTTGATATTGATTGCCATAAAAAAGAGATGTGATTTGCTTGCAAGAAACTTATCAGAGGCACTAAAGACACACACTCAGAAAAGTTCGCAATTCAATGTGTATTGTCAGATAAATGTAGCTAGACTCATGTGATGAAACCCATACTAAAGTCCTTGCTTCTCTCAAGAGTTACCTGCAAAGAGGTGCCACTGGAAAGGCCAGGTTGGATGGGGCCCTGGCCAACCTGATCTAGTGGGCGGCATCCCTACCTATGGCAGGGGGGGTTGGAACCAGATGATCGTTAAGGACCCTTCCAACCCAAGCCATTCTATGATTCTATGATTCTATGATTCTATGAAAGACTGAGGCAAATTTACCTCCAGATTAGAAAACAGTCTTTTAATTCAGCATCACATTTTGGAAGTGAGAGAAGCTGGTGTCAGCCAAAATCAGACAGAGCTTTGGCTTTTCAAATGAAGTATCTCCTTTCCTAAGTAGTCTTTATTTGTAGAGGGACATGTGCCTATGCCATTCCTGCCTGCAGCATCCTACTCCCTTCCTCACTGCAATCTGGCAAGTGTTGGACTTCAGACATGTTCAGAGCACATCTACAGGTCGTGGATGACACCAAATTAGGTGGAGCTGTTGACTCCATTGAGGATGGTGAGGCCTTGCAAGAGAGACCTAGACAGACTAGAGTGCTGGGCAATCACCAGCAACATGAAATTCAACAAGAGCAAGTGCCGGATTCTGCAGCTGGGACGGGGCAACCCTGGCTGTATGTACAGACTGGGGGACGAGATGCTGGAGAGCAGCCCCGCAGAAAGGGATCTGGGGGTTTTGGTTGATAGTAAGTTGAACATGAGCCAGCAGTGTGCCCTGGCAGCCAAAGGGGCCAACTATACCCTGGGGTGCACCAAGCATGGTGTTACTAGCTGGTTGAGGGAAGTGATTGTCCCGCTCTGCTCTGTCCTGGTGTGGCCTCACCTCTAGCACTGTGTGCAGTTTGGGCACCACAGTATAAGAAAGATATGGAACTGTTGTAAAGTGTCCAAAGGAGGGCAACAAAGATGGTGAAGGGCCTAGAGAGCAAGACGTATGAGGAGTGGCTGAAGTCTCTCGGTTTGTTCAGCCCAGAGAAGAGGAGACTGAGGGGAGATCTCATTGCGGTCTACAGCTTCCTCACGAGGGGAGCGGAGGGGCAGGCGCTGATCTCTGCTCTCTGGTGACAGCGATAGGACCTGAGGGAACGGCATAGAGCTGTGACAGGGGAGGCTCAGGCTGGGTGTTAGGAAAAGGTTCTTCACCGAGAGGGTGGTCAGGCACTGGAACAGGCTCCCCAGGGCAGTGGTCACGGCACCGAGCGTGACAGAGTTCAAGAAGCGTTTGGACTGCGCTCTCAGACATGTGGTCTGGTTTTGGGTTGCCCTTTAGGGACCTAGGAGTTGCACTTGATGATCCTTGTGGGTGCCTTCCAACTCGGGATATTCTATGATTCTATGATTCTATGAAATGGTGCTTGAATATCCCGTTTCAGGGTCTATAAAGCCTTACATCTGAGTTCTGTATAGCTTATTGTATATAAACCGGTGGAAGCTTTTAGATACCTTTGTCAGTACTGTTAGCCATAGCTTAGGTGGCACCTTTATGGACATTTTGCAAACAACAGAGTTGCCTAAAAGGTAGACTTAGTTGGTTACATCTCTGAGGTCATATCTTTGAAGATGTGAAACAAAACTAAATCCTTGGGTTATTGCAATCTTCTGTAAAGACTTTGCAATTCATGGTCAACAGCTATGAACAAATTTCACTGATCCACTACCCCATTTAAAAGTCTGTGATACTTCTATGGAACTTTTTAGACAAAATATACTTAATAGGTAATTAGTAGGTAATTGTTTAAGAATTTTCAACTGTAGGAACGTCATGAAACACTGGATCCACTCTGTTGCTTTCACACAGCCATGTCATATAACAATAAATGTATCAAGCTCCATCTCAAAACAAGGCTTTTTTGTCCTTCAGCACTGTGATTGAGATGTACTTCCTGAATCTTTTTCTATTAATAAGACATTTTCTTTGAATGTCTATAGGAGATTAATTCAAAGATAGTGACTAATTTGTACCAAAGCTGTCCTCTAGATTACACACACACATTTTCTCTTTTCCCAAATTTGCTCTCCATTCTCCTCTTCGGTCCCCACCTTCAAATTTATAGGTCTCAGGGACACTTCTCTGTTTTAAATTTGTCAGTTTCTACAAATCATTTCTTTTAGAGTTTGCTCATAAGATGGGCTCTGTGTTCCCTATAGTATTGTATCAGCACCTACTCCAATCTGAATTCAACATTTTGAATGTGGGTCATCAGATTTGCAAACAATACTCCAGATGACGTTGCTCTAGCATCTGTCATAGCGCAATTAATAGTTGTAAATCACCATTAGAAATACTTTCATTACTCAGTATATCCCAGGCTTTTGTTGGTGTTTTCCATGCTCATATCATCATAGCAGTTCTTTATGATCTTGTGATTTACTGAAAAACAGAAGTCTCTTCTTCCTCTCTGCCTGTTGTTCTTACTACTGAAGAATTCTCTTACTTCCAGCTACAAGCTCAAGGCACTGACTCACAATCTCCTGTGGTAGGACCCTTTCATTTCCTTGCAAAGGAATTTAGCAGTTCCACCATAGTAATGCCAGAAACTCACTAAGCTCCTTCCTGTTATAATCTACTCTGCCCTTCTTGTATACAGTTAAATCCTGATTCTGGAATCTGCTGCAGGGATTGGAGACCTTATAGTTGGCCTATTATAGAGAATTAAAACAAATTAAATATCTCTCTGAAGGTGTCTATAAAAACTTCATTGTGAAATGTGCCTATTGCCTTCACTCTGTTGTTATATACAAGCTATCAGTAGCTTAGTCAAGCAGAAGAAACAACTGAACTGCTTAAATAACATTAGCAGTTACACTCCAAAGAGGTGAAGTTCAGGAGTAGAAGATTGAAACTATCTCCTTAAGAATCATTCATTGCTGGAAGGCAGGAAAAAGGAGAAGAAAGTTTAAGCAATAATGAAGCCCCGAACAGACCTTAGGATGGGGGTATTAAAATCAAGCATCCTTGCTAGTTTCTCTCCTACGAAATCTGACTGTGGAAATGGGATGTGAAAAAAAAAGCATAAAGATGTTAACTGTGTAAACTAATAAATGTCTCCAGCTTTTCTCCTGATTGTTAGAAAGGAGAAAAATGCCTGATGCATTTCATCTAGGGATCAAGAAGAGATTATATATATATATATACATACATATTCCTTTTTGACATTCCTTTTTTTTTACAGCATGGAGCTGCTTCAGAGGAGGTTCAGGCTGGATGTTAGGAAAAGGTTCTTCATTGAGTGGGTGGTCGGGCACTGGAACAGGCTCCCCAGGGAAGTGGTCATGGTACCGAGCCTGCTGGAGTTCAAGAAGTATTTGGACAATGCTCTCAGACATATGGTTTGATTTTTGGGTGGTCCTGTGCAGACCCAAAATTTGGACTCAATGATCCTTGTGGGTCCCTTCCAACTCAAGATATTCTATGATTCCATGACATGTAACTTTTATAAACCTTTGGAACCATGCTGAACATTTTTTGATGTTGTAAATTACTGTTTTCTTCATTTATTTTTTGAATGAAAGTTTTTTGACTGTCTGATTTCCCTGCAACCTAACTTGAATGAAAGGCACATTCTGAATAAACTGTCCCATGGGAATCATAAAATCAGGTTACTGGAACCTTCTCGAATCACTCACTAGGACAATATGATTCTCTGAGAAAGCTGAAGGTGACAAGAAACACACATCTGTGCAGACTAGTTTAGGAGCTGATAGTGCTGAAGTCACTCAGCATATGTGCTTTCCGGGGCCACTACTAACTAAAAAAAAAAATAAATTATTGGCATGCTGTGACAAGAGCAATGCCAGAGTCCTGAGGATTATGGAAGTGTTTGTATGGGTTTGTACTCAGCATTCTGTCTCCCTGTAATGGTGTCACTTAATTCTCATGGACCTGCTGAATCTTTAGCTCAAGGGTGGAAGCTGACTTTATGAATCAAAGGTAACTACTGTTTCTTATGATCCACTGAAGTTAATTTTACAGCTGGCAGCAAGGTGCTGAGATAGGTCCCTATTCAGTTTGCCTTACCTTTGCATTCGCAGATTTGTGTTTGTGACGAACAGCTTTGTTCAGGAAGCAAATTAAAAGAAACTGTAGACTGAAGTAATCCTTAATTATTGAGAAAGGTTTTATTCTCCCTTGATTTCACATGAATTCATATTCTACACATCTGTGCAATGCAATCTTTTGTCTTTTAGCCAGTGTCTCTGAACAGCAGAAAAGTGTTTTGGATGCCTTAAAATATGCCAGTCAGCTGAAGGCAGTCTAGTTTTCCTTTACTTAAGACTGTCATTTTGTCTCCTGGATTTATGTGACACTTATAAAGTGCTTTTACACTCTGATATATATTTATTTATGATAACCTGGTGATTTCAGTAGTTTATATCATTAGAAAAAAGATCAGGTATTTGACAATATTTTTTTCATTGGCAATAGCCAACTGATAGAAAATTAAAATGGAGAAGACGTTCATCTGGACTTGACATCTTCCTTGGTCCAAGCAAAATACTCCGTAGTCTTTTCTAACAGAAAAATTCAGATTATGAAATGTTATGTTTGCTAATGTAACATGCCCTAGTTGTTTGAAAGTTGGATAGAAGTCAGTTTTATTATTATTATTATTATTTTTTTATAATAAATGGTTGCAATTTACTCATGACTTATATATTCTCTGGACTGGCATAACATCTTTCAGATCAGAATCTGTGCAACCGTACATTAAAGAAGTACCAAAGTATTTAACTCACAGACGTTTTTTCTTTTCTAGTTTCAGAAGTTAGACCAGGAGGAGTATTAGTTTATCTAATTAGACATAGCATGCTTGCTTTGCATTCCTAAGCTTCCTAAAGTCCTAAAACTTCATTTAGCTAAATCTATAGTTCAACATGATGAGACAGAGAACCAACTGGTCCCTTTGTTCAAATGATGAATCGTTTGTTTGAATTATTAAATTCTCGCAATTAAAAAGCTGTTGGCTATTTTTGCTTGTAAAGTTTTACTTCCTGATCACTGGTTCCTGTCATGATTCCTTCTGCTAGATTAGAGAGCTGTTAGCACCCGATGTTTTCTTCTAATGAAGATACTTTGTACTGTAATGAATGTGTAGCTGTATAGATTGAGATATTCAGAACTCTCAGAGTAAGAGCTCTGGAATCACTGATGGTTATTTCCTGTGCTATCACCTATCATTTTATTTTTATTTTTTTCCAAAATTCATATGTGAGAACAGTATGCAGTGTTCTCTTATCAGTTTCATTATTGTATTTATAGGTAAACTAATCTCCAAGATATTATGTCTTCTTGTTTACGAATTCAGCAAACATGGTAACATTTTCTTACCCTTAAAATGCCTTCTAAGATACTGAGAACTGTCTCCTAAGATACTAAAAACTCTTCCAGATTCCATACTCCAACAGAGTAATGGTTTTCAAACTATGATGCTCCTTTCTGAACGTATGGACTTTCTCTAACAATGGTTATTTTGAACTTGCTATTTGGATTAGCTTAGCTTGACATAGCTGACTGTCTTTTCATTGTAATTGCATTTTCAGGAAACTTTTTGACATACACAGATTTTATCAACAGTTATTTGATATTCAGTTGTTTATATTGATAAAAATTGTAATAATCCCCTAACTCTGACCCTTGCAAAATCTCTGTAGATACAGTATCCGTAGATAACAATCTCCCTGTTTCTGAGAACTGTCAGTCTGCTATTGACGCCTTTAATTTGTGACACATTTGTGTTGCTAATTTTGACATTCCTAATCCTAAAATCATAATTGTAAAAAATAAAATCCTTAGAAATCTCTGAAAATATTGTATGTACATAGTTATCATTATCAAATAACCAGTAATACTACCATAGCATTAATTTCTACAGCTGTCATGTAGAAAATATGTTCTGCATATAATTGTCTATGGGCAGAGTATCATTGTTGAGACGTAGTCCTTCCTGCTTTCCCATGCCACAGAGCATTATGCTTTCAACAAGTATAGGTAACAATACATCTGTACACACACTGTGCAATTCTACTTTTGTTGTTGTATACAGAAAACTGATGTATAATTGCTTTTCTGCCCCAATAACTAAATGGACCTCTGGTGTATTCTGAATAGATACTGTTTGACCTTGAAACTCTCTACCTAAGTAAAGAGGACTTTAAGAGGAAGTTTAATTCATCAGCTGGAGCACAGTGTAACCATTCTAGAGCTCTTAGACCAATTTTGACATTGAGTTAATACAGTGTGTTAGGAGAATCACATCTCCTCTGATCAAGAGTGAAACAGCTATTACGTCTACCTATCTATCTAATAGATAACAATGAAGAGTCATTTAACATTTGGGAAGAAGTTTGGGAGCTTCAGAAGAAAGGCACAAAATGGAAGTGCTAAGTATTATCTAAGGTGAAGTCCTGCAAGGAACAAAGTCCATCATCAGCTTCTGACTGACAGTCTAAGGCTTGCCCATTGAAGCACATTAATTACGGAATACATATTCTTAAAAATTCTCATCACATATATGTACTAAAAAAAGAAAGAGCTCTATGTACAGGAGTATTCCTCTTTAGAGAGTTAAAAAATTCAATATGTCATAGTAAGTATTTATTGTATTGCTTAAAAAGATAACAGAAAAATTTTAGACACTGTGGTGAGAATAGCATAAAATCAAAGTAGCTAAATTGATATCCATTAATTATTAGGGATTTATTTTTATGAGTTTGTTGAAATTGTTGTTTCAAAATGTTTTTTAAAGTAAGAGACAATATTCTTACAGACAAGTTCAAATATGAAAAACATTGCTCTAAAAATTGATTTTTTTCCCCTTTTTTTTTTTTTTCTGGAATGTGCTCTTTGTCAAATGATTTTTAGGAAAAAAGTCTCAGAAAACAGATGGAGTTTGGACAGATCTTATTTTCAACATAAAAAAAAAAAAAGCATTTTGACACCATATTCAAAATCTGTCGAGTTTCTCTTATCTGAATAAAAAAGAATTGGAAAATGTATGAATTGAATTGCAAAGCAAAATGTAAAATTACTTTTGCCCTACTAATCATATGTTTCTTTCCCAAAATATTCATTATGTTTAAGAAAACCCAAACAATTATTGGTATTGATGAGATAGACCTGATGAATCTTTGTTCTGACTGACAGTTACTGTATGTAAAAGTTATGTGCTAAACAATGGGAAGTTAAAAAGTACAAAGGGATATGGACAGACTTGAGAAAATTGTAAGGAACAAGAAAAATAAGGTTGACAGCAATCAATGAAAAAGTTTAAAATTTGTAGTTAACACCCATCAAAACAGATAAGACTCACTGCAGAATTATGTTCACACAAACAATTAATTTTGTCAGCTGGTAAATTTTTATGAAACAGGAACACAAGCATTATGCCCTTGATTCAGCTCTTGTGTAGCACTGTCATTCAGTCCCTTAGAGTTATGCCAGTACTTAACTAGATTGGACTTGGAGTTTGTTTGTTCTGACCCTACGTTCTCCTGGATTTTCAGTGAAGTTAACAAGAAAAGTACAGTAATGATGTTATACAGAGTGGGATCTAAATAGGATTATTTTTTGTAAGGAGAGATATCATTTATTACACCAGCTAAAAATGTAAATGGTACAGTTTCTAACAGCAAATGGCCCACACTGTTTAGACCAGCAGATTTGCTAAGAGGCCACTTACACTACCTTATCTGATTTTGATCAATATTTATTTCTGTGAGACAGACCTGGCAAATCTCCATGATGAAGGACCCGTACTATATACAAGTGAGCATTTGAAGGCTGATTGGTAACACTATCCAGGGTGGACCATGAGATCTTTCTATGAAGGAAGAACTTGACAGTATTTTATATGAAACAATCATGGAATAAATTTTTTAATGGTATTTCAAGCATGAATCAGATTTTAAGATGTCTGCAACTTTGTGCCTTATCCACTAACCATACTTGTCAAACATGTGACCAAGTTCTGTGTTTTTTGGAGGGGTAAGGGATGTTTGTTTTTTGTTTGTTACAAATCTTGAAGTCTTACTGCATACTGGAGAGCTAACCTAGCTGTGTTCTTCAGTGCATTTCTTAACCTTATAATAATAAAGTACGAATGTTACTGCAAGTATCAGTTACAGATTGCTTTTTCTTCCAGTCAAAGTGAATTAGTCAAAAATATCTTCCCGTCTTATTGATACTAGTGCCTTCATATTGATTTAACCTTGCTGTAGACTGATAAAGCTCCTCCCTCTCCACATCCCATCTAAAATTTCATTAACCAAGGAAAGCTCTTTTTATATACCTTGTTACCATATCATTTAAATCTCTGCCATCTAAACTTATCAAAATAGAGCTTGTACACCATGACAATGCAGTTTACTTCTTAGATGGTCTCGGGCTAGGCAGACAAATTTGTATGCATTCAAGTCTATCTCAAAGAAGATTTTAATCTCAGCAACTTTAGAAATCCTCCAACACTTTACTATTTGCTTTAGGTGCAATACAACAGAACAAATATAATAACTTTTGCTCAGGAGAAAATGTTTAGAACGGACTTAAGCTTTTTCTGCTTTAAGGAATAGGTGGTGATTCCAGACTTCTGAAAAGGTCCCTGAGATCATTAAGAAGCTGGAGTTATTATTCATGAAGCAAGTGGTAAAGCATGTTTTCATTCAGGTACCACCATCCATATAAAATGACCCTTTTTTTCCTCTCAGTGATGGCATATTGTTTACAGATTAAGAAATAAAAAGAGGGAAAAAATATTGCCTGAAGCACTTTATTCACAGCAAAGGTTAAGTAGGAGTTATGCCTCTCTTGCTTGTTACACTTTTTCAGAGCAAGGTAGTAAGACTCGTGCAAGAGAGAGATTTCTGAAGAACCGTGAGGAGGGTTTCTCTTTTACATACGGGATGAGATTACAAGAGCCATTGTTGCCAATTCTGGCTTCACAGTTTCTCTCAGAGATGAATTTTGGCATCAAAGTTGAATGTAGGGGACATTGTTTAGTTTTATTACCTTGGAATGAGAGCAAAAGCCAGACTATTTAGTTGTAATCTACACCACACTGTCCTTATGTAATCTACCCCTGCTGACACGTTTTTACTTTTTCTCCAATTATTCTCATTTGATTTCTGGTTAGTATGCTGAAATATAACCAAATTTTGAGTCTCTCATCATCTCTATTCACCCAGATACTGCCTACCTGTAAATTGCTTGCTTCCTTCTACCTTCTTTGTATGTGCCTTGCTTCTTAAAATCTTTTACAATATACATGTCGAGTAGTACTCAGGATTGATTTACATGTACAATTCATTTGTGCACAGAGGAGCAATCACACCAAGTTTATACACAAGCTATCATTAATCTGTTCAGCAGCGCATTCCCATGCTAGCACAGAGACTCATTGACTTTCCAGAATCACACAGGGCAAAATTCATTGCTGTTACAAGGGCTTAGCACAAGTTTTCCCTCTGTAGTATGTGACTAATATTATCCACTTACCATCAGGAGGCTGCAGCTCTGAAGCTCAATTCATTAGCATTTGTAGAATACATCAAAAACTTAAAGTGAAATATGTTATCTGCAGAAAAAATGTCACTGCTAAGAATGTTAAAAAAAAAAAAATGCTACCATGTGAATTGTCCTCTTTCATTAGCAATGGTGCTTCTCCTGATCCATTCTCACATTTTTGAATGTTTTCTGATCTATGACATCTCACATTCATTTTGTTTTCCATTTTTTCAGAGTCAAGCTCAGAACTTTTTACTCAAAGCATCAAATAAAACTAAACTGAACTGAGCTGAGAAGTGCCTGTAGTTCTTCAAATTTCAGTAGCTTTTGAGTGTAGTAGCATTAACTTTGCTTGGCAACTATTCTATTCTTCCCCCTCTCCAAAATAAAAATAAAAATAAAAAAAAGAAAGAAGAAGACGATGAAGAAGAAGAACAAAAATGCACATATATATATAAATCCTTTTCCTCCTATTGTATGTTTCTATAATTCTTCAGTTGAACTGAGAATCTCTTATGCTGATTGATATCTTCTATTGAATACATTGGAATTTCCTGTGAAACAATGCTGCTTATTTTTCATTATACATTAAGATCACATAATCTGCTTTTTCTTATTTTGTGTTGTTGTTTTAGACACTTGTAGAAATTTCAACTAATGTCAAGCAGCTAGTGAGCCTTCAGCCATATAAATTCCCTGAAATACCCTACACTTGTCCATAATGTGACTTATTTTCTTAGAAAAATATTCAGGAAAATCTTGTGAAAATTGGGGAATAGTATTTTATTCTAAGAGGTATTTTATAGAGAGGAAATTTATAGATTCATCAAGATCATATTTTCTTGGTAGTGGACAGTACTCTTGCCCTCAGATTTACAATCTAATTTTCATAAATTTTAATTAATTATTTAAAATGGCACTTATTTTCTATTTTAGTATATTTAAATACAGCTTCCTAACTGTCATGAAACTTTTTCTATACTATTAAAATTAATTTTAATTTGTAGCCCAGTCACAGCAAAATCAATATTTAGCAAATCTTTGGTAAAGTGTGTTTAAATAATGAAAATATTCTTGCTAAGGACGTAAGTAAGTGAGGAAGACCTAGCCATAATAAATTCCATGAGTTTTAAGAGATTGAGAAAGTACTTGAGGATGGAGTGTCAGGCTGTTTCTTAATACAAGGTTTCTGAAGCTGCATACATATATTAGTACACTGCTCAGAACACAGACAATTCATAGCCAGCCTTTTGTCATCTTAGCTGTTCTCTAATGCTTATCTTTTTCTGAAAAGTGAAAAAGAGATACAAAATGGCAAAATCAGGTTAAAATAATTTTGGTTGCTCAAATCCCAGTAAGTAGTCAGGCTTTTTGGAGCAGATATATTACTGAATGAAAATGTGTCTCTATTTTTTTTAAGCTTTATCATGACATGTTTCTTAAAATAAGTTACATTTATGACTCAAGAGTTTGCCACCATTTCTCTGTTGCAATTTATATTTTAGTAAAATAAATTAGGTCACAACATTCAAAACAGAGAATCTGATTGTTCTGATGTAGGGATTGAATCATAAGATGACACAAAATTTTTCAGCACTTTGCAAAAGAAATTCAGCCACTGAAAGTCTCTGACTGCTTCATCTTCATCATCCCTAAAGAACTTTAAAATTGCAAGTCTGCAATTCTTGTTAACAGTCCCTTCACCTAACCCCTGCCATCCAGAATTTAAGTTTATGAACTTAATGATTCTAAAGTAGTTTTCTAGGCTTCTTCTATTATAAATGAAGAGATATATGAATCTCCTTCCGTGGGTCAGATCCCTCTCAGGAATGTCCATTTCTCTCAGTTCATTTGCAGCAAGGTTGTGCTCTGTACAAGAGGCTGATTCAGGCTTTCTGCTATATCCCTTGCCTATCACAACCTTATCTGAGTTACAAGGCATGGGATAGACCATGGTTTAAAAAACATACACTCATACTCTCCTTTTCTGCCCAGAAGAAGAGGACCTGGGGGTGCTGGCTGAACAGCTGGCTGAACATGAGCCAGCAGTGTGCCCAGGTGACCAAGAAGGCCAACAGCATCCTGGCCTTCATCAGAAATAGTGTGGCCAGCAGGACTGGGGAAGAGATTGATGCTCTGTACTCAGTACTGGTGAGACGGCACCTCAAGTACTGTGTTCAGTTTTGGGTCCCTCATTACAAAAAAGATATTAAGTTGCTGGAACACTTTCAGAGAAGAGCAACAAAGCTGGTAAAGGTACTGGAAAACAAGAGTTATGAGAAGTGGCTGAGGGAACTGGGTTTGTTTAGTCTGGAGAAGAGGAAGCTGACGGGAGACCTCATCATTCTCTATAACTACCTGAAAGGAGGTTGCAGTGAGGAGGGTGTCAGTCTCTTTTCTCAGGTAGCAAGTGATATGACATGAAGAAACAGCCTCAAGT
>VXAA01003687.1:0-14090 GCA_013399115.1 Anseranas semipalmata | reverse complement strand
GCTTAATGAACCTCCTGGACTTGTTCGTGTCTTGATGATAAGGAGATTCTGAATCGCTGTGTTTTGAATAGTTTCTTGGAAAACTAATGAGATTCTTGCCTACTTTCTAAATCCATATTGGGATGCTGGAAATAAGCAGCGTATGTTGTATAATAACGTAGCGACATAAGCGGTTGCGCCAGTCTAGAAACTCTGTGTTGCTAAAAGGAGAGAACTCTTGCAGCATCTGGCTGAATGGTTTTGCCCTCTCCCTGACACTTTTAATTGCTTAATTCAGTTTTGTGCTGGTTTAATAGTCAAATTGGCTATCCTGTTTTGATTTAGTTTGCTGCTAGAGTGGTCAATTTAACTGGTATTTCATGATGGTCTGCTGAGCACCTGAATTACTAACTGCACAGTGAGCAGCAGAGGTACGTGCCTGACGCAAATGGAGTGCTGGAAATGCACAGCAGTGGTTGGAGGGGTAAATGGGTGCTGAATGAGATTCTTTCAATTTCTGCATTTCTCTGTCACAGTTTACTGTAGAGTTGGATTAGCAATAATGTGAAATTGTGTTCACCTGCCAGGTTCAGTTGGTAGACTTGTTGAGTTCATTCAAAACCCACTTTTATTTTAAAACATTGCTGGAGTAGGAGATACTGCCAGTCTTTCAAGAAGTGTCTTGATAAGAGCACTTGATTGGAAAATGGAGGTTCAAATTTTGGTTTCATTCCAAGTCCAAGCAGAGTCAAACCTGTGTTTCCTTATTCGTCTGAATGCTGCTCTAACTTACAGCTTGTAGTCTCAATTAGGAAGAATCCTTTTTTACCTCGTGCTTTGTGAAGAATGCCAGATGGTAGTGGATAAGAGCCATAACTACCAGCTCAGTGTCCAAACAGTAGAGTACACAGAAGAATGGGGACATTAGTCTTCAGTTAAAACAGTAAAGTCATACCAATATTATAAACTGGATACAATGTGAGTGGAGTATTGAAACATAATTTTAAAATTTGCTATGATTGGAAGTAAATGGCTTGCACTAACAGAATTGGGAGTAAACAAGACAATTGTCTTGAATACTTACAGATTCTGTTCAATTAAATGTTATTTTGAATTCGCATTGGTTTCAGAGTCAACCAGTGATGTACAGTAAGAGTGACTGAAAGTAAGCTGCTAAGTCTCATTTAAGCGTTGTCTGTATTTTTGATGCATTAAATAGTTCTTGAAGCATTTTGAAAGTGGATTTCTCAGCTGTATGCTGATTCAGTTACTGATCCTTGTTAAATCCAGTAAACTCTTAGCTAAACCATTATATGCCTTCTAAAGCTCTTAAAGACATTGACAAGGATTCCTTCTAATATGCTTTAGTGCCTCAGTGTTTGCTAGCAAAGGCTGTCATTTTATTTCCTACATGAGAAGCTACTTAGATTATTTTCTGTCTGCTGTTCTGAAACATAGGGCCTTTTGGTGTTAGGTTAGATCAAACCTTGTCAAAATACTTGTTTGAGGCTAACGAACTGCTATTTATATAGGTATTCATCTTATTGCTCACTTCTGGTCTTGTTGGGTGTGACTGCCTGTTTAAATGGGTTGTAGTTTTGCTAAACTGTTTTTGAAAAAGATCAGTCTGGATAGCTAGACCTTTGCATTTAATATTTCAATCTGTGTCACTTTGAAAGTCCCTACAACTTTTTGGTGGAGGTAGAGAGAGACCTTTTGGTAGTGAATTTAGGTTGACTATTCATCTGTTTATTCTTTATTTTTGTGGATCTTATAGTCCTCAAGCTATACAAGATGAAAACCGCTGTAGAGTTAGACATGAGTGAAGGCTTAAAAATCTGTGTGAACTAAGATTTATTGCACTACTCTTACAATAATGGGCTGACTTTTAGTATAACTGCATTTGCCCTGGTATAAACTTTGACAATACCCATTTATCTCATTTGGAAATGATGCCTTGGTGTCACATGACAAGTAAAGCTTTTTTTTATTTAAAAAAAAAAAAAAGATTTACACAACAGATCTTTTTTTTTGTTTGTTTTGTTTTGTTAGGAATGTACCCACCTTGCTTTCTGATTTTTCCCAACTGTTTGTATAGTTAGTAATCTGAGGTAGCAGGGACAATTGGACTGTCACAACTGTAGATGCCCCAAATAGTAGTGTTTTTCCAAATTGCAAGTGGAGCATGAGATGTAAGTATGCCATGAATTCCAGGTTCTTTTGTTGTATGTCTCCACCAGCATAACCTGCAGAATGTATACCTCTGTAGCAGTTGTGATTTTTTTTGTAAAGTTTCTTTGATTGTGATTACTGATGGTCTACTTAGTAGCAGAAGTTCTCTCCGGTATCTCAGTCACTGAACCTACCATCTCGGCACAACGTGTTTATAGCTCAGTGAACAGTAAAAGACCATGAAGGCCAACCACACTGTCAAGAAACAAGGGCAGTCTGGACATATGTATTAGGCATGCTGTACTCTGCTGGCAGAGTTTGACAGTAGCTGTCTGTGATAGCATTGTAAGACCAAAGTGAGGGGGTGGGGAGGTTCTTTCTGTTGGAGCACTTAGCATTTTTCTGGTGTGTAGTGTGGTAGCACTCAAACTTGTGCTCTGGAAGATCTTTAATCATATCCTTTCATAACATGACTTCAAAATATGCAGTGATTGTTGTTTCTGAGTGTACCAGTATGCATGGAAAAGATAACCTCTTTTACTTATGCTTTTTAACTAACAAGTTAAAGTCTTTAATTTTGAAGAGTAGATCAGTTATTTGCTATTCCGTTAGAAACACCGACCAATTTCTGGACTGTGAATTTTTAGGAGATTCCTAAATCTTTTAGACGATAGTAGCATGGAGGCTGGCCTTTGATGCCTTTTAGTAAGCTGATAATCTTATCAAGCTGCTGTTGGCATTGTCGTGTTAGATAAACATGGAGCCACAAGTGTTTTACCTGTTGGTGGTGTGGTATTTGGTAATCACACGTGCTGTTTGACAGCTGTGGTTTTCATCCCTAAGCATGCATCCATTCCCTTACTTAATTTCTGGCATAATCAAGTAAGAGGTTTATTTCAAAACCTTCAAGTCTCAGCTTGTCACGGTCCTGGTGGGTTGGACATCTCAAACCATTTGTGTGAAGCTACACATATATATTTAAAGTATGATGGCACTGTTGCTCATCTAAGGCAATGTTTCTGTTTTCTCTTGAGAGATTTCTTAGACAATCTTAAAAGATACGTCTTTTTAAAGTAGCTTCAGTTCCAAGATACCGTATTTCCTTTTGAATATTTCACAGTGTTTCTGAAATATGATGCCTGGGATTGTACTGGTGCTCTCCGTTATGGTGAGACAATTAGTTCACACTATGGTTGCAGTGTAAGTGATGCAAATAATGTTAGAAGGCTTCCTACTAGACAACAGTGGCTAGTAGGCTACTAGTGGCTACTAGACAACAGCCAGTAATTTGAAACAACTGAGGAATGTAGAGATAAGAATAATTTTGAAGAGCTAGGTATAATTTGTCTTCAAAACTGCATGTATGCAAGTGTGTTGTATGTAAAATCATACATAACAAAAATACCTGCTAGGGTATCTGCTTATCATGTGCATCAAATTTTAACAAAAAAAGATGGTTTCATAACATCTTTGTCATTAAAAGATACTAAGCACTATTAGAAAATTTGAAATAGATGGAAACTTTGATATGTACTTCTAAAGATAAAGATACGAATGGAAAGTTACCTTAAAGTGTGCAAAGTGGAGTGTTGTGCATGGTTCACTACAAGCATTGTTCCTTTGAATTCATTGAGTTCCAGAGGTTATACTGAATATAAAAAAACTTTCTTTGTTATGTTGGTACTAAACTAATGAATATGGTCTTTATAACTTGTATTTTTACAATAGTAATAGCCTACATATCTAAGAAACTTAAGGAAGTTTTAGTTTATTAGAGGTATAGATCTGGATAAACACACAGGATGGTTACATGAATTACTATGCAGGTGCTTCTTGAGAACGTTTTATAATAATTTTCTTAAATGATGTTTAAGAAAATACAGTGACTATTTTGCTGTGTATCATTGATTTCAAAGATCCTACTAAGGGTGGTACTGAAGACCTGCAGAAGAAATAATCAGTTAATTCTTTAAAGGGACTTTACAAAAGAGATAGTGGATTGCAGGTTTAAATAGTGCTTCTGCTCTAGAAATAAACCAGCGTGTGGCTACTGAAACTTGGAGAATTAGCTCAGATCTTTCATCTGAGTCAGTGTCACAATTTTAGAATCTGTCACTCCTGTGGTTTCAAGCAGTGATGTAATCTAGAATTCACACTCCATTACTGCATTAAGTTACTGAAATATTTTCCTCCAGATAATACTCACACAGCTTCTTTCTTAACTCATTCAAAATTTTTTGACATATTCAATTCCAATAGCTGCAGAAGTTCCAAAACTGATGCCACTTCATTGATGATGAGTACTCTTTAAGAAAAAACCTCTGGTTGACTCTACTAAAAAGGAACGTAAGCTGTCAGCACTTGTAGCCACCACAGAATTAGAAGAAAGCAAGGTGGTAGTGGATGAGAAGCGTAACTGTCATGTGGTTTCAGAAACGGGGAAGGAGGGGACATGACCAAAGTACACTTTGTGGGCACAAGTGTATCTGTGAAGAGGCTGGTGTTGAAGGTTTCATTTGTGGTCAACCTGTCTAGTGGGTGTGTAGCAACAAGTTTTCACTGCGAGTTTCTTGTACTGGCATGGAGGTGTTTTTGAATATAGTAACAATGATTAACAGCTTGGGTTCTAATATAAGGCTCATTTCTGGTAATGTGTGATAAATGTAAGAGATTATATTTGCAAGCTGTCTGTCAGCTCTGTGCTTTTCTACGAGATTACTGGCACCATAGCAGAGACAGCAGAAATCACTGGGTGTTTTGCTTGTGGTGTCATCAGGGATAGCTGAGGAGCAGGCACCATTCATCTTGTCCCTGCTGCTGTAAAATGCTCGTATCTGACAGAAGACTGGGTGGGAGAGTTGTGGGGAAAGGGCTTTATAGTACATGAATCCAATAATCCATTTCTTTATTTGATTTAAATGTTGCCTGTCTCTTTAAGTTGATCTGGTGTAAGTCTTCTGCAAGTCTGAAAAGCTGACAAGCAGACATTGAAAGTTTTATATTAATTACTCTTGTCCATACTTGAACTCTTCTCTGGCAACATACAAGACTATTCCACTTGTTTGTAGGTTCTGTTCGTTTCCAGATTGATTTGGTGGTTCAAAACCAGCCCTGTTCTACTCTTCCCTTTTTATCTAACTCTTCAACCATTTCGTTCACTCAAATTTAGTCTACGTGTATTTCTGCGTTAGTGTTGCCAGGAATACCTTTGTGCAGTTAGAAATTGTTGCACTTAACACTTGCTTTCCTCCGAAGAGGGATACTATGTACTTGAAGTAGTTTGGGCTGCTTTTTATTTTGCTATATGTAGCTTCTTCACGAGGCAATTATCAAGTCCTTCACAAGTTAGAAATGTTACTATTGAGATCTTGAAAGTTAAAACCAGCAGTTTCTGTGCTTGGGTTCATAAAACATTTGTTTGTGAAATCCATAGTTCTGGAATACTTGTTATGTAGGCAGCATGGGGGATAAAAAATCATGAGATACTGACAGTAGTTTAAAGTAACATTTTTGGTGACCTGTTATTTATAATCAAACTACAAAAATACTTTAATTATTTTTGAAAGTAAATGAATGTTGACCCTGCTTATAATGTCGTTTGCTAAAATTTCACAGTCTGTTTTTAATATTTTGAGTAAGTTCTTGTGTAATTGGCCCAATAGCAGCTTGGGGAGCCAAACATTGTTTTATCTGTTTCTTAAATTTATTTGAGCATTGATAGCCCTACTTGGTTCATTCAGAATACTATACATGCAATTGGCCTGGTAAACACTTTTTTTTTTTTTTTTTAAAGACATTTCCACATGAAGAAGCCTCGATTTTTCCCTCTGTTTCCAAAGCTGAAAGTTGGCTTCAAAAGCAAAATGGCAATACAGTTTAGTGTATCTTATTTAGCTGAGTTACAGGTTGTCTGTGCAACAGGGTTAGTTATGTGCCTGAACTGAGAATTCACCGGGTGCTATCATAACTCATGCTGGATCGGGATAAACAGCTGCTTTGGGCAGCACCAGTACCAGCTGTGGAGGTGTTGGGACATGAAGACAGAGCCTAATGACTAAACTTTGAAAGAGAAGACCCTACAGATTGTAGTGGGGTCTGTAGGGGAAACACGGTTCTTCTGTTTCCTGTGTCAAGCTGTGCTGATTAAGTTGGACATCCTTTGCTTCCACGTTTTGTCAGTTTGCATAATGAGGCATAAGGATCTACCTGCTTTCTGGCATGCAGGTGTAATAAGAGTATTAGACATGTGATGTTATACTGAGTTATGTCAATAAAGGTTTTTAAGAAAACTCTATGCTTTAAATGGGATTTTCATAGGATGTGTGTGGCCCTCTGACTTTTCATAGTGAGGAGCTCCTATGGTGTATTACAAAGGGCACCAAGTGTGCAAGAGAGATGAAAATACTCAGCAGTTACTAAATAAAGCCTTATTTTGTCAAAGTGGAGATGGCGTAACAGTTAACTTTCATTTAAAACTGAGCAAACAAAAAATCCCCACCAATCTTTCAAATTTGGAACTGATACACTGCTGCTTTTCTAGTCAGAGCAGCACTGCCATCTCTTCTTGTTAATTTCTTTTTATGATATATTAATTATATTGTTACTATTATAATGTTATCTTTATATTACCGGCTGAACCAATAAGGCTCTCAGTGTTAAATTTATTGGCAGTAGTGAAGCTGAAAGCAAGTATCACACTTCTGTAGTACCAGAAGTGATAAATAGTATCCTTTACTAGATGATTGAGGAATATACATTCGAGTCTGTCTAAATTTGGACAGGGTTTGGTTGTGACAGTATGGCTGTCTCTGACATTTTATATGCAGCTGTCACATGAAATATTTAATACTGCTTGCTCCTGTCTAATACTTTCTAAAACAGCTCTCATTTTGCTGCACAGAACTTACACTGAGTTAAAGGAAAGGAAATTATACATCAGTGCAGCTCTGCATCTATCAGAAAACCTGGCTGAGCTCTGCTTTCTGGAATGCAAAAACAGGGAATCTCCCTTCAGTACGGGACAGTGAGTAAAGTGTCACTTTCTGACATATTTTGGGAACATTAGTAGTCAAGCTGCAGGCATTTTAGCACGAAGTGAAAACAAAGCAAAACAAACAAGAACCCTCCACCCCCAAAATAAAAACAAGGACAACAGGGGAAAAAAAAAAAACTTTATATTTTGCAGTAGATAAAACAGGACAGTGCATCTTCCAGGAGCTCATTGTTAATGTTAGGTGCTCATAAATTGCCTTTTTTTTTTTTTTCACATGTATTATGGGTGTTTGTGGTTATGTTATTAAAAGAGCTTCTGTGAGAATTCTAGATATTTGGTACAACTTAATGCTAACACCATAGAGAAAGAAGGATATCCAACTCAGGAAAAACTGAGTAGAAGGCATATTATAAAATAATTAATTTATAATATTATGACCAGCCCTGACAGTGACCTGCTCAGTTAATCAAATATGGTAAATTTTTAACAGAAAGTACTTCAGAAGGTAATGTAATTTAAGTGCTGTAGTAATATTTATTATCTCCAAAATTGCTCTTGAATACAGAGCTGTAAAAGGGAGATTTGCTTTTTTTCCAATGGTCTGAATAAAAATATTAAACCAAAGCAAAATAAAGATTAGTTTTAGTCATGTAATTACTTGACACCTATTTGTGCTTAAGTGCACAATTAAGTATTTACATATCAAGTATTAATTAGTTTATAAATACTTCAGGTGTCACAATAACGAATAACTTTCATAGTGGTATCTTTGCAAGCGTAATGTTGGTTAAAAGGCATTCAGCCTTCTAGTCGGTGGCTGTTATAAGTGTCATGGTGCCCCCTGATTCTTGGAAGGTGTGCTGAGATCTTGCCTACTCCAGTCAAGCTATTATTGCTGAATCTGTCATGTTGTCAAAATGTGTGGTATCTGTCAGCAACTTGTAGAGGCTGGTGTTCATTGTTCTTGCCTATATTTGGGTAAAGTACTGTTTTCTGTTTATATTAATGTACTGGTGTTGAACTTGTGTGGCAGCTCAGAATCTGAGAACTATTACTACTCTTTTATAAAGAGTATTGTGTTTATCAAAACCAAGCCTGACTGCTGTTTTGCCAGTGCAGCTATGGTCCCTGTTGGCCAGGGTGAACCTGAATACCCACACAGCCTCACTCTCCTCTTTCATGGGACAGGGAGAAAATGGAAGGTTGGCAAGAAGGCTCATGGATCAAGGTAGTGACAGTTTAATAGGGAAAGCAAAAGCTGCACGTGCAAATAAAGCAAAAAGAGGAATTCGGTCTCTATATCCCATTGGCAGGGGGAGATGTTTAGCCATTTCCTGGAAAGCAGGGCTTCAGCGTCCATAATGGTTACTTGGGAAGAAAAATGCCATAACCACAAATGTCTCCCCTTTCTCCTTTCCCCAAGCTTTTATTGCTGAGCATGAACTCATATTGTATGGAATATTCCTTTGGTCAGTTCAGATCAGTAGTCCTGGCTATAGCCCCTCATAACTTCCTAATCCAGGTAGTAGCCCAACCAGAGGAGAAGCATTACTGGACCTGGTGCTCGCAAACATAGATGAGCTAATTAAAGAGGTCAAGATTGGAGGCAGTCTGGGCTGCAGTGATCACACCCAGGTGGAGCTTGTTGTCTTGAAGGATATGGACCTGGCAAAAAGTATAGTCAGGACCCTGAATTTTAGAAGAGCAAGCTTTCAGTTTAAAGAATTAGTGGGTGAGATTCCCTGGGAAATTGTCCTTACGGATAAAGGACCTGATCAGAGGTGGCACCTCTTTAAGGATGCTTTTCATAGAGTGCAAGAGGTCTTGATTCCCACGTGTTTCCCACAATTCCCTTCCCAAGCAGGGAAGGCAGGAAACCAGTGTGGCTGAGCGAGGACCTGCTGGTCAAACAGAGGTGTGAGAAGGAAATGCACAGGCAGTGGAAGCAGGGACATGTGGCTTGGGAAGAGTACAGGGACACTGCCCAGATGCATAGGGAAGGGATCAGGAAAGCCAAGGCACAGCTGGAGCTGAACTTGGCAAGGAATGTAAACAATAATAAGAAAGGATTCTACAGGTACATTGGCCAGAAAAGGAGGACTAAAGAGTGTACCCCCGCTGATAAACATGATGGCAGAACTGGTAACAACAGACATGGAGAAGGTTGAGGTACTCAACAATTTTTTTTGTCTTAGTCTTCGCTGGCAATCACTCTCCCCACGTCTCTCAAGTCCTTGAACCTCAAGGCACGGACTGGAGGAGTGAAGTCCTTCCCACTCTAAGTGAAGATCGGGTTCAGTACTATCTGATGAACCCAAACTTGCGTAAGTCTGTGAGGCCCACTGAGGTGCATCCCAGGGTCCTGAGGGAACTGGCTGATGTAGTTTCCAAACCACTCTTCATCATATTTGAAAAGTCCTGGCAGTCAGGTGAAGTCCCTAGTGACTGCAGAAAGGGAAACATCACAACCATTTTTAAAAATGTTAGAAAGGAAGACGCTGGGAACTAAAGTCTGGTCATCATCACCTCTGTGCCTGGAGAGATCATGGAACAGGTCCTCCTTGAAGAAGGGTGTTTTGAGCTATTGAGGTTCCTTATCTTGGTTAGGTACTTGAAGTGTAGAAACTTTAAATGTATTCTCAAAGATGAGTAAAATTCTAATGAGTTTTCACACATTTATTTTTCAGGAGCTGGTGAATCAGGGAAAAGCACAATTGTCAAACAAATGAAGTAAGTATGTTAAAATACAATCATAGAGAGATATTTTTTTATTTGAATAGAGAATTTATTTTTTTTTTGTTTCCACAGGATTATCCATGAAGCTGGTTATTCAGAAGAAGAATGTAAACAGTACAAAGCTGTTGTCTACAGTAACACCATTCAGTCCATTATTGCTATTATTAGAGCAATGGGGAGGTTGAAGATAGACTTTGGTGATCCAACCAGGGCTGTGAGTATTGAAGTACACATGTGCATGTAAGCTGAAATATCCATTCATTTTCAGTTTTTGTCCATTATTATTTCTTGGAAAAAATCTCTTCCTATCTAAAAATCTTCTTTGGAGGTTAAAAGGTTTGATAAAGACAAATGTCATTTAGTTTTCTACAGGGCAAAGTGCTCTACAGAGCAATCAGCTCTGGGTTGCTTCAGAACAACGATTTGGTTCAGATACAGTTCTCCAAATTGTATCTGAATTTGGAGAACTAAGCATCCGAGTCTTAGGGATTTTTTGAAAAACAACAAGCTGTGTAGTCATACTTCTTAATTATTGGGGACTGTTAGGTTCTGTAAGTCATTCAGGATAGACATCTTCATATTCCTTAAAAACCACAGCTTAAACAGGTAGGCATCTTGCTGTTCTCATCGCTTCTCAGTTGAGTCATAGGCACAGTAGTGCCTAAAACGTTCCCACCTCTGGGCTGGATCCTGTTTCATACTGCTTTCCAACGTGGATGACTTTATTGTACTCTAAGCCACAGGCATAGCCCTGCTGCTGATATCCATTTTTTTCATGATACCATATGGATGGTATTTCTAGGTTTTCCTGTACATTTTTCATCTCATTTCATCCACCTATTGGAGCTAGTCTGCTGAGCTGATTCTTTTTGCTTATCGTTTCTCAAATCCTAACCCTGTACTCTTACCTGTGGTGAACCTGATTGTGTCTCTGTCTGTTCAGGAAGATGGATGCTCTAAATCTCTTGCTTAATTGTTTTTTGCTTGCCCTCTGGTTACAGGAGTCTACTCTGTGCTTGCAGTGCTGAAATTCATCACCAAAGTTCCTAGTCCGAATAACTGAAATCTTAGTTCAGGATTTGTGGCTTTATTTTCTTTGCATAGAAATTAATGTCAGAATATGGAATGCTCACCAGTGCAATTTTTGAAACACGAACTAGCCACATAGTAGCTGTCTTGCAGGAAGTATGGAGGAAAAAATTTTGCTGTTCATGTGTTGAAATAAATATGTAGGGTAGTCAGGGGGATATCTTGTCATAATTAAGTTCTTTTCATTGTGTTAAGGTTGAATTACAGTTGGGGTGTTGAAAAATAAGAAATAGTGTGCAAATGCTTCATTCTTGATGAAGTCTTCCATTCAAGATCTTATTGCTTAAAAAGCAATTTATAAATATTAGTGTGACCACAATAACCTTGTGAGGTACATTGTGTATGTTTGTCATAAGGAAGACAAATGTTCATAAGATTACATGAAGTGGGTACTGAAGTTGTAAGTGAAATCTAAATCTGATTGGTAGTCATACATAAATTATTAGACAATTTTCCTTTTGCTCTTTTGTAATTTTTAGTTTATGTACATACGTTAATTCTGTCTGAAACCTGCTTAATTGTAAACGTAACTGGTAAAAACTTTGTATTGTTTTGTTATTGCTCTCTAGCGTTGTTCTCATGTTTTCTGTTGTCTTACCTTGAGACCAAAGTTTTCCAGGGCAGTATCTCACTGCATGTTAGTTCAATATTTGTGCAATGGAGTCCTCTCTGGAGTCTGGCAGTTAACGTTGGAAAAAGGCAGATGGTAGATTGCTGTTACTAAATACATGTTGAGAGAAAATGGAGGCGTGTTTAGGTGTTATCAAATAAAGTGACTAGCGAGAAGATTTTGAAAGCTGTTATATGTATGGTATCAATTTCAAAAAATCTGAGTTTGTCAACTTCAGAGAACTATATAACTGATAACGCAAACTTCTGTCAGGTATAATCATTGAAATAACTGTCTATACACTAGCACTTAGGCAGAGCTTGGTGATCTGAGTTCTTTCTACAGAGCAACACTGCTGTTGAAAGTCAGTATTAGACTTTAACCAATTGTAAAATGAGAAATGGAAGAAGGGATCCAGAGCTTGTATTACACAGGTCTGCATTTTTAGAAAATGAAGGGATACTCCTCAATTATTAAATATGGGCTTTTAAATTTTGTTCTATTTCATTGTCATTTCTGTGGAGGAAAACAAGCTCAAAATTGTAATGTCCTGAGAAAAACTTAGATTCAGACTCTTCCTTAAATTTCTGAAAGGAATCTGTGAGGGTTTTACACTAAATGGAATAAATCTATTTGGAAAATTGTATGTGTTATTTCTGTCAGACTAACGGCAAAGCAGCGAGTTGAACGTTTTATTTTATAAAGCTACTGAATAAAGAGAGCGCAGGTTATAACAGGAACTTCAGTAATGTTCCATGCCAAGACTAGTATACCTGCCTTTGTTCTGTGGAACGTTTCCATACTAAAGTAGAAACCATGTTTTGAGAGACATTTAGTGAATGTGCTTTAAAGGAGTATGGACCACCTTCTGAATATGAGATTTGCTGTAATTACCTTGAGAAATGGCTAAATTAGTTTTTGTAAAATATCTCGTTTATGGAATTGATATAAAAATAGTAAGTCCTCAAGAGGTTGCAGCCCTACTTCAGTATGATTAAAGGAAAGTACCTAGCATTGGTTAATAATGAAAATAGGACTCAACTGTTCTCTCCTACATCATTTGTGGTGTCTGTAGTAATTGCCATCCTTAGAAAAGGCATATGGGGGTAACAGATACCACTTATTTTAATGTTTGGTCTTTTAAAAATATAAATCCTCTTCCTGCCCTCTCGTGTTGCTCCCTCTTCCACGCTCCCAATAAAAAATGAAATAAAATCCAACAATCTTAGAGCATGTAGAGAGAGAGCTATTTGAAAAAGAGTAAGTTTTGCATGTTTGAAAGTCAGACCATGGTAGGTGTGAAATGACATTTTAAAAGTTTGTGACAAGACTGACTGACAGTTTCCAGTTTCTATCACGTCTTGTAATATATTGGCTCTTCCTTCAAGATCTGCTGTTTCTATCAGTTGTAGATCCTTGGCATTTTCATCCACAAACAATATTCAAAAACAGCTGTCATTCAAGTTTCTTTTATGCAGGCATATTGTTCAAGCTACAGTCTGAGAGATCTGATTATCCTACTCTTTGATCTTCACTGTGCTTTTTTTAATGTAATTATTAGTGCAATCCACTGAACTTTTATTAGCTACCAACAGTTTGCATGTACAGTAATCAATATCCTGTACATTTGCTTGACAAATATCCATTTTTAGATTTGTAGCTTTCGCAAGACTATGTATGAGTTACCTGTTATTCATATGTATAACTACATGTGTACACACAGATAGGTATAAATGTCTTCAAGTCTTCCTTGAGCTGACTGAACAGCAAGCTTTTTGTTTCCAAGCTGTGAATATCAGTGTTACTCAATCTATCTGCAAACAATTTCCCTGTTAGCCGTCATAAGACCATTGACTATTTAAGGCTACAGCAGGCAATCTCTTTAGAATAATCATTGCTTTCCATGTTTTTCTTGAAAATGTTATTCCTCACAGCTTATTGTTTGAACAGCAAAGGTGATAGAAACTGTTTTTTTCCTACAGATTTGCATCTGTATCTATACTTGCTGTTCTGTGAGAATAACTTTACATGTTGTATTTTTAATCCTCTTCTTTCTTTGAAATACTTTCAGTTCACAGCTGATGTACCTATATCCCTCTCTTTTTCTCTTCCTCCTTTCCATTATCTCCTTTTTTCAAGTATACTCCTTTCTCTTATTTATTGGACAAACAGTATATGCTGTGGGTAGTAGTTACAAGCCACAAGTGTGGCTGGCTGGCATACCTTAGCAATAGATTACATACAACCAGTAACTAAGGTCAAGCAACTACCCTCGTGAGAATACCAATGTGGATATCTTTTTCTTCTACCCAAATGTTATCATCTTTTTCCAACACCTTACAGATCTAACATTTTTAGTCTCTTTCCTCAGTCAAAATTGGATAATAGACAACTGTTCAAATTCTGTTAAAGGTGACTGGTGGATTGACATCCTGTACTCCACTAGCCTCACTTTCAGAGGTGGTCATTATATAAATGCATCATTTACTGTTTTTCTTAAAAAACAAACAA
>VXAA01003686.1:1952802-1957802 GCA_013399115.1 Anseranas semipalmata | reverse complement strand
CCTTCGAAACAACTGAAGTGTATCTTAAATTCCCCAAATTTACGTTAGCTTGATCCATGTGTTAGTAGTTGGTTACCTAAATTTGTTGTTGGTGTTGAATTTCGGGTTTGTGTTTCCTCTTGAGCATCACAGAACAACATTCCCCCATCAAATCTGTGGGTCAATTTACAGTTTCCCATAAGAAGTGTTACCGCTTGGTTAGTTGGCTTAAAAAAAGAATTATATACAATATGCTTCACTAGATCCTTTTGTCCTTTGGATACATTTAGCAGCTTTTGACCAGATAAGGCATATTTGTCCTCAGGATACAAACCAATAATTCAATCCTGAATTGAGATCTATGGCCACCCATTTGTTCCAGCCCACACTAGGAGTCTCTGAATAGTCTGAATTGTTTATCACACTGGGCAAAAGAAAAAACAGAAAAACAGGAAAAAAAAAAAAAACATCAACCTTTTTTGCACCTCAGGAACAATAATTTGTTAGCAATGAAGATATTTTACATAAACTTACGTAACTGTACATTGGAATCCTGCAATGGGCTTTAAATGCAAAAACAAAATCAAAGGCCTTGAAAATAGTTTCATATGTCGCGTGCCTTTCTGACCTTTTAATTCACTCAGAATTTTTATTTACGTCGCCTTGATTTTTCTCATGAAGCATGGCTGTGTATATACGCTTTTATTACTGTATACATTTAAGTATCTTCTAGCATATCAGGGCTATTCATACAGCACAGTAACTCACGGATTAAAGAACAAACCCACCGTAAATTGCAGTGCAGTCAGAAAAAAGATGCCACAGAAAAAGTGTCCCTGGGAAATTAGATTGACCCAAAGAAAAGCAAATAAAAGAAAGGAAAAGGCCCATATTTTCTTTGCGGTGTTGCTGAAAAGGATGGGAGTATCATTTTCATAGTGGAATAATGTTTTCTGGGAAAACACAAAAGCAGATGTTCCTCATTAGGAACACCCATTGTCTACATATCACAACTATGAACAGATAAATCTATCCTATTTCACCCATACATTCCAATGGCTGTAAATGATTACAGGATGCCGCAGTAACTGCTAAACCAAAACCACACTGTGTGCTAAAATAATTCCTCCGTGCCATCATAATATATTTTACTAGAAGGTATGGAAATTCCTGGTAAGATACATCCTCCTGCCTTTTCCTTTCCTTGTTTGGCTTGAATGTATGTGAAGGCGCGGTGTCCAACTGTTGAAAACTGAAAAGAGTGATTGTGGAGGAGCAGGGAAGGCAGGATTACATTACTATCCAAACATGAAGTGGCAGCTCACTAGCGAGGCAGTGGCAGGTCTGCCCGCGCGCTCTGGATGTGCTTGCAGCGTGTTGCGGGTAGCATGCTCTGCACCGGTTTTCCAGATGGTCCTATCACAGTCCTACTGCTAGCTGGCATCTCTGTGGGCAGTAAATGCTCCCCTCCCCAATAAATCTGGCATTATTCTATAGAGTTTAGGAGACTTATCATTCCAAGTGTGTCCTACTTTCCTGTATGGAAGCCAGACATCTGTTTATCCCATTTCTTTCATACAGAGTTTGGAATAGCTTTAGTTTTGGGGAATAAAAAGTTTTGTCATATTTAACAGCTGTTACAAAATTTCAATCCTGTAGGCTCTTAAAATACTTTTCGGCTGACCTCAGATTTTGTACATAATTGACATTGCTGGGAGACACCCCCTTAACCTTTCGCTGTCTGTAATTTCATATTATTTTCAGCAAAGGAGTCGACTGGTCGCGCGAGGGGGTTTTTACACTGGGTTCCTGGTGAAGAGCTTTAATTCATTTATACTCCAGGTTTACACCTTTAAAGTGATTGTGGAGCAGTAGCTGAAGACTGATTGGAGTTTTTTTTTAGTCAACAGTGTTTCCTTTCACTTCCTGTCACAAAGGTCAAAGAAAGCCGACCTTTGCTGGCAGTCCTAGGCACTGAATTATTCATGTGATTGACTTTTTGTCAGTGCACACAGTTGTGCTCTGGGACATTTTATTCATTTACCTCATTTAAAGCGCCTTTCTGCACCTGTTCAAGTATTAATATCATGTAATTTGGGCCTAATGCCGATTTTGCTGAACACTCATTATATTTTTTATTAGCTATATTTCCAAACGATTATGTATGATTATTACCAAGCCTTACAAACAGCAATGGGTTATTCCCTAGACCTTTACATCTTCTTGTCAGGTTGTTTTCAGAAGCAAGGAGGATAAACATTTGACCAGTCCCAATGTTTTTATTCCTACTCCATATCCAACCAGAGAACTTAAAGCTTTTTCCCTTATGGCTTTGCGAAAGCATGATTAAATCCAACTCTGCAGAAGCTGTACAAATGCCAGCATTTATAAGGTCAACGCTTTTGTTAAAAATGCTATGTAAATGAGGATCTGCAAAAAGGGACATTAAATAAAATTAAATTCATTGTCTTCTTTAATGTCATTTACATTTTGGCTAAGCCCTGGCCTGTCAAGGAGGATTTTTTAAATAATTTTAATTACACATCATTTAGGGATCCAAGGTTTTCTATTCAGTAGCATTTGGATAACCTGCAAAATGGTGACTGTTTATTAACTTCTTAAATGACAACTTGTCATTTCATCTGCATAATGCAATGAGAACAGAACAGTTTGGGCTCTTTTTTTTTTTTTTAATTCTTATTTTTCTATAAGATGTGCACACAACTACTGAAGAACAGACCTTAAAATACCTCAGCCGCTCTTTTGCTTTCATTGTCCTGTTGGTGCTACCAAGTTCAAAGTACATTAAAAAATTACGACTTTCCTGGGTAACCAGTTCCTTAAAAAATTTCTATCAGAAACCCAGCATTGATTTTTTTTTTTTCCTTAAGAATGTGGTATATTGTAGATTAATGGGTATTGCTGCGAGGGATACATTTGCGGACAGAGGTGGGCAGATTGGCTTTTCGAGCGCACAGGTGTGAACACCTCGCTGCTATTAAAAGGCAAACCACACCGCGAGCGCCAGGGAAGGAGAGGACGCGCCGTATTGCATACGTGTGCTTTTCGAACATACATATGCGCAGAGCGCGGGGTGGGAAAAGAAAATGGCCAAGGAAAGTAATGCGTGTAATTCAGCAGCGCTGAGCTCACTGTAACCCCAGGAACAGCACTTTGCGCATTCTTCCTTTTCTCCTTTTCTTTTTCTTTCTTTTCCTCAGGCCACCTCAGTCATGCCATTTGCATCGTCCTCTCTTAATCCCTGCTCTTAATCAGTGCACAAACCACAGTTAATGAAATTGTGTAAATACCTGCGTTGCTGGCGGAGGAGTGCACTCCCGTGCATCTTCAAACCATTGTTCTCAAGCAAATCCCCAATGTGTTAGATGAGACTTCTGTAACACTTTTTTTCCCGTATAATACTTGATTATTTGTAGGAACCCAAAAGCGTTGCATGACTACTGTAGGAAGGAATAATGAAATAGCATGCTTTTGTGAGAAAGGAAAAGAGGGGGAAGGGATTTAAGCAAAGCTGTCAAAAACTATACTACAGGAGGTATCCTGATACAAACCATCCTGTGCTTCTGTTGCAGCCTTATCAGGTGAAAAGCAAAGATACTGCCAGAGCCTGTAATTTTGTTAGGATGCCTTTGATGAATTGGATTAGGTTATGGAAAAATCTTTCAAACTCAGAGTTCTGGTACGCAAGCTTACAGGAAGTAAATAATTACTCTCAGACAGCAGATAATTAAAAAAAACAACCTGTGAAGCAAAGTGGTAGAAATAGCTTTAATAAAGCTTCTTTTATGATGTATGCAAGCAAAGCAGAGGTATTTGAGTGGGGCGGGTGCAGAAGCAGCGGCGGTGCAGGAGCGTTAGGGCCCTTCTGGGGACCCGTGGCCGTGCAGAGGACTCGGGGACCCCGGGCGCAGGGGTGGCGGAGAGAGCTGGGCTGGGAGGGATGGAAATTCCCAGCTCCGAGGATGGAAATTGTCACCGCAGATGCCAGGAAGTGATTGACAAGCAGGGCTACAGGAAGTGAAATCTCGGGGAGCTTAACCTGCGCTTGGCAGCGCTTCCAGGGCTCGCGCTCCAAGAAAATGAGAACCATTCACTTCGGTCAAGCTGCCAGAACACAAGCTCCTCTTGTTTGTTTATCTTAACAGCAAATCTCACAAAAATGCTTGTGGTCAAAACTATATATAATACAACATTATACTGGCATTATTAATACTCTATTAAAATAAAGATGTAACTGCGCTTTAGAAAAAAATCTGAAGCTGGAGAATTTTATGGGCTGAGGGGTACTCTGGATTTTACAAGATTCAGTGATTTGACTTTTCTGTTAGCTGTTTTGGTTCATTAACATTTTAAGCTGAAGAAAGCTTGCTAGTTTGTTGGCGTGTCAGTTTAGTTGAAACAGAATATGGCTAGCTGGTTTCTAGTTTTTATTTTGTTACTGAACGAACTCTCCTTATTTCTCAGAGATGGAAAAAATCCAGAGTGTAAATAGCATTTGTTATGTACAAGGGGAATATATTTGTTCTGCGGTGTTTGTAGATCCTGGTATGTTGAGGCTAGAGGCAAATTAAAAAAAAAAAAAATCTGTGATACTTTCAGCAAAAGTTTCACAGCCAGAAAATTACACAGAGCCAATCATCGTGTGGCCGTGGTGCCAGAAGTGCATAAAGTAAACTGCATCATCTGAGCACAGCAGTAAGGATAGTGTTGTGTTTTCCCAATAATTCACTAGGAAATGAGTTTAACATGTGTGGAAAGGAAGGGGCTTACATTTGTGTTGTTGTAAGACATGTAGCATGGGCCCAGCTAGCGGAAGGAGTCGGCTCCAGCTTGTCTCTAGTGAAAGACGAAACACGGTTACACATCTGGTGAGAAAGAACAGTTCATTTGCCGAGACAGCTCGCTCTCTCTCTGCTGCAGCTGAAAGGAGCTATTTTGACAGAAACAAAGCCATGGGGGTTGGGGTGAGCGATTAGCAGTATTCTGCTCACTAAAAACTC
>VXAA01003686.1:1945302-1947802 GCA_013399115.1 Anseranas semipalmata | reverse complement strand
CCTTTTCTAGCGTTTTGTCTTGTTTCTAACCCTTGCTGGTTACTCCTGGCAACTAATTGGTTCTCATCCATAGCATCCAAGTATTGTGGAGGCCAGGCCATCTGAAAGAAATTATCCAATCTTTAACATCCAGAAGTTTACAGTTATATAATGATGGAGAAAACCACAAACCCCGTGGGATGGCAAATTTTAGAGATACTTTTAAAATGAAATTATCCAGCCAAACCTACAAGACAACTCTCTTGTACTTAAGACAATAACTGCAATCTGGAATTAATTTTTTTGTGATAGGGCAAATCCAATTTGCTTCTTTAACTGTTGATTAAGGAATCAGTTCTACAAGGCTGTCCCCCATAAGTATTTGCTGTTTATTTGTCTGTGGAAAGCTGCTGGAATCCCCTCCAACTGGGAGTGCTGGGTCAGACGTGGCCATAATGAAGAGCAGTCTGGCAGCATTCAGCTTCTCTGACTGGGCTTGTTTGTGTTGAAGAAATAGTTTGCTTTTTTAGCAGCAAGCTGAGTCTACCAAATCACTGCTCATGATTCAGGCAGCGCAATTTAAAGCAAGGATGTAGAAACCTGTCTTATTTACCTAGGGTGCATTTCAGTATACAGGGGGAAAATGCATTTATGCAATAAATGAATATTAATTAAATATGACTTTAAATCAGGTAGAGTTGAATTTACTCTGAAAAAACAAGAAGGTTCCAGCGTGCAAAGTAAGCTTAAGAAAATTTCACAAGCAAACAGAAAAAAAAAATGCAACTACTATGGTAAGAGTAATACAGTCCTCTTGGAAAATGGAGCGATAGGCCCCTCCGGTTCCCTAAACTGAAACAGGACTTTCAAATCAGCTGAAAAATAAAATAAGAACACACGATCGGACAGAAATGCAGATTTTCATGTGTTCAAGCATGTCGTTAAGACTTCCTAAATGAAACTGCCTGTGCTGCAGTAAGCACGGCAGAAGCCGCGCAGCTCTATGGAGATTTCAGCTTGCTGTGCTTCGGCTTCTTCGGTGCAAGGGCTCCAAGCAGCAGCTCCAAGCTCGTTTGTACGCAGCAAGTGACAGTCTGAGATGTGCATGATGTCACTCCGCGTGCATACGAGTCATATTTACTTATGTAAGCACAGTGACAAGACCAGATTCTGACAGACAGAAAATAAATGCAACTGTGAAAACAGTAGTCTTTGTACTGCTCATATTAATTTTTTAGTGCAAAGGATACAGAAATGCAACCAGTCAGCAGTTGCACTTGACCAGAGCCCAGAAGAGCTGAGGTCCTGCAGACGTCACACATTCAGTCATCGTTCTATCTCATTACCTGCTATTTTGCTTTTGCGTATGCAGCTTTTCTGCTGTCCGGGAAGTGATCTAAGTGTGACTTCCACTGCCTCGCCTGCGCAGGTCTATGGGGTGATTCAGAGCGGCCCCACTCATGCGGCTTCTTCCTGCTGTCCTTCCCAAGCAGGTTGGCTTCCTGGCATGCTGAACCAGGGAAAGTAAAATTAATTACCTTGCGTATGGTCTTTGAACCACTGGAGAGCCTCTTGTAAATGTGCAAACATAGTTGAAGGACAGCCCACTGCTCCTGCGTAGCTGCGAAATTTAATATTCTCCTCGATCCCTCCTAATTATTCATCGGATTAAAGTATTCAGGAGTCACTTTCCTGGAAAGGGAGAGCGGGTTTTGGTTGCCACAGTGGCCAGCTCGCCCTTCATGTAACGCACTCAGGCCTCGTCAGATGGGGATGGGGATGCTGGCAGGGCTCGGCCTCAGGGCCGGTGCCGCGGCGCGGGGCTGGAGGCCCCAACGCGCAGAGCCAGGAGGCAGTGAGCGGCCTGGCGCAGGGCCGGGGAGGTCCTTCCTCACCCGGCGTGTCTGCCAACGGCCCACCTGAGGAAGGAGCTTCTCAGCACCCATGGTGTAGGTGTCCACGCGCCGTGTGCGTGTCCATCGGCCGCATCAGCCCACAGTACCCCGAGGGAACGGGTGGTCACGTGCACCTTCACGAATGGACAGCTATCTGAGTGACCGCACCATTTTATTCTACATTAACGTAGCTGTTGAAGGTGCGGCCTTTGTGTCCCTTCTCCCCTGGCTTTGCTTGCCGGGTTCTGCCCATCGGCCTGGCTGGCGCGGGGTTTGGGTGCACGCTCGGACAGGCGCGGGGCAGCCTCTGGAGGCCCAGGCACGCCTCGTGTCTCGCCACCCCCTCTCCATGAGGTGCCTTCCCACAGAGGAGATGCCCAGGCTGGCACGAGCGCGGAGCTGGCCGTGCTCCACGCTAAACAGCCCGCTTAACCCCAAGTGCTTCGCAGCGCCTCTAATTAAGGAGTGCAAGTCTAGCGTTGCTGTGGCTCTCCATACTGGATTAGGCCCAAAGTCAGTAAAACTAAAATTACAAACATAAAATAACTACTTACTGGCACAGCATGCATGTTTTCACACATTCCATCCTATTCCACGAGCTTTTCTAGAGACAGTAATGTAACAGA
>VXAA01003686.1:1927802-1940302 GCA_013399115.1 Anseranas semipalmata | reverse complement strand
GCTCTGTCACTCGTCTCCTGACTTGTTTTTCTCTGCAGACCTATACCTCAGTCTCTCTTTTGAATGCCCCTTTCAGAAGGTTTGCAGTAAACTTGAGCTAAATGTGAGCAAAAGTTAACATCAAACTATTCCACAGTTTCAGACAGTGTCGTTGATACCTAACTGATCTCTGTCACCCGTGTCACAGCACCAGAGCTGTCTTTGAGTACACCGCTTTCAAGCCACAGACAAATTCTTCTCCCGTAATACCAACTTTTTTTTTCCGTTCTTTCATTAAAAGGAAGAAGTCTTGTCCTGGGTCTTCTGCTTTCAGCAATCTCCCTTCTTCATCCTTCTCACCATTTCCTTCTTCTGCTTTAAAAGGCAGTGAAACCTTCACTCTGCTGTTGTTCTCACCATAAAACCATCATAGGCTCTGTCTTACCTCTTGCATTAAATACAAATCACTTGCCCTGCATTCAAGGCCTTTGCAATTTACTGATCTTATTTAAGCCTACCAAGTGTAAGCCTTACCTTTTTCTCTGGCTTTTTCTCAGCTGCACCAGTACTGCCAACAGTCGTTGTCAGCTTGTGTACCTTTTAAGGGCAGACTCCTGCATTCTTCCTCATGTATAAGATATGAAAATCCCTTTTCCTTCATGTAAACTGTAAAAACATTTATCTGTTCCCTTTCAGTCATCTTCCCTTATTCATCTCTCTGTGGTTATAGCAAGGTGCAGATCAATGCCAAAAGGAGAGTAAGCCAAGAAAGAATACTGGCTTCCTCATTATTCCTATGTTGTGAGAAAGCGTAGTTTGGTCTGAAAGCAGTGGTTGTAGACACATGTTCTGGAATTTGTGTTTCTGCCTCTGCCATCCAGAAAAATAAAAAACGGGAGGAGCGTTGCCGCATACCCCGAGGACCGGGAGGTCTGGCAGGGAGCTGCTTCTGAAAGAGAGGGAAGGAACTGGCGCAGCACTGTGCTTTCTGCTTCCTCTCCTGTCCGTCTGTCCTCGTCCTCATCCACCGTCCATGAACTCTTTGTGTTGCTCATTGACTCTCTGCCTTAATTACATTTTTGGACGTAAGTCAGGGTCTGTCTTCATTGGGAGTTTCCTTCAGAACTCAAACTGTGAAACCTTTGTCCATACCGAGCCTTCTGGTTTTACCGTGACTAAAGAGCAGCTGATGAGCCCCGGTGTTGTCCCGTAGTCCGGCATCTAAATCGACCTTAACCGTTTTCTGTCCTCCACTGCCGCACGCTGACACGTGCCGACCCACTGCCCCTCACTCGGCCGTGATCCCAGCCCCACGGTCCTGGCACCCGCAAGGAATTGGAATTTCAGTGTTTTGGTGCCAAAACGGGCTGTCCCGAGCCTGCAGCTGTTCAGGTGGGACCAGCCTGACAGAGCGAGCTGGCGTGCCGCGCTGTCAGCGCCCAGCCCTTCTTCCTGCCCGTTCTTCTGGCGTTCTGTGCAGTCCCATTTTAGGTATCTCAAGCAGCGTGTCTCCCGCCTGGGCCTGTGTCACAGCCCAGCACAGCTCACTGTCAGAATATTTTCCTGAATATTTCTCTGCATTTTTCCTTTCTTCTTTTCTACTTTCATCCTTTTGTTGTAACATCTACTTACATCACCATATAGCCAGTCTCTTTATTTTCTTTTAGATATTTCTTACAGATACTTTCTCATATATCAGTGAGCCAAGTAAGCACCTGTTTAGCTGTTTTAATCCTTCAACAAGAATCAACTTCTTCACCTTTCACTAATTTTCCTACCATCACCACACTTCTTCATTACTTCCAAAATAGCTTCCAAATCAGCTGCACATTCAGATTTATTACATAATGCATATGACATGCATATTCATACTAGCCAATCTATATGCGTTACCTTTTAATAGCTGCATATACATATCTTTCTTACTATCTGAACAGTTCTTCTACAAAAAGCAGAATTTTCCTCATTTTTAAAGGTGTGTTTGACATTCTCAGTGAGAATTTCAGGCACTGATGGGCACCATTACAGCCTACCTAGTGCCCACAATACAAGTTTAGGCAAAGTCTAAACAGAAATTAAAAAATAAATTGCTTGATGCACCTCCGGCTGATTTCAGCAGCTTACAGCAGTTGCAGTACAGTTCCTTATTTGCGCTGTGGATTTGCGCTGCTGATGGTGTGCTGGTGACTGGCCACTGAGGGCTGTAACTGGGGCAGATCCCCAGTGTAGAATCAGTTCTAGTTATTTCTGAATTGTCATTAATTTTATTCTTTTCCTCATTTACTAATGGGCCTAGTTTCTCTCTCATCTTTTTATCATATAAACAACTACATTAAAAGAGCATTCTTAAGGCTGCAGAGGCAAGCATTCAAAAGTAAAACAAAAATGTTATAATAAAGGTTGTCCCTGCAAGCTTTGTTTGGACTCCCTGTCTGCACGTTAGGATGTTGGTTTTGGTTACATAATCAGAAACAGGGTTTTTCCCCCCACACAACCCCTGCCTCATTCAGTACTATTCAGTACTGAATAGTATTGAATTCAGTACTGTTCAGTATTTTTTTCCTTCATTGTTCAGTGTGTGGTCCCCTTATGCCCAAGTTGTTCAAGTCCTGTCTCAAACAAACAAACAAAAACAAAACAAAACAAAAAAGCCCCAAATTTCTCCATGAGCATCTCACTGGGCTCATCACTGTTGTGTAGGTCTGCGACAGAAATTTACTTCTACAATATCCTTGTCACATGAAGTTTTACAAATGGGAAACTGAAGCAGGGAGAAATTAGGAATTAAGTAGCTAAGTGTATCTGTAAGTGCTGCACAGGAGATGCCTAGGATCCGCTTTTTCAGTGTCATTAAGTAGTATTTTATATGTCCTAAACACAGCTGTCATTGACTTCAGTTGTAGCAATATGCACAAATCAGAGTCTGAGGTTGCAAGTCAGGCACCAAAAAATGAGTCAAGCAGAATTATTACCTATGAAAAGTTTGGTTTAAGTAGACCTGGCTAGAGGTAGGTCTAAAGCATCATATAGAGAGTAGCTAATTACCATAGCCATCTTTCTTTCAAGCTTCTGACTTGTCCTTTTCCAAATTTTTAACATTATCAACAAGCTACTAGGTGGGCTGATTAAAAAAAAAAAAATTAATTCTTCATTTGAACTATATGAGGAATGGTCTGGTAAAGAAAGTCATTTTAGCTACATGATCACACGGTACCTAACAGTGCATGGTAAGGGGATAAAATGAGGTCCTTCATGCAACTTTCTAGGTTCTTAAGAGAAACCTAGATATGATTTTCCTCTGCCCATGGGACACCAGCAGCCTCGAAACATTTAAACCCACGGCAGAGACCTTATCAAACTTAGCTGTGGACTGCTACTAAAGAAAATGATCCCTAAAATCTACCAGGCACTTGTTCGCAGCAGAGAAGTGATAAGGTTGTGAAACATTGCATCCTATCTAAAATACAGAGCAGGGTAGCCTAGTGGGAACACGTCCTCCTGCTCTTACTCCCAGAGAAGCTCTCTCAGCTAATTAATTAACTTCTCCCTAGTTGAGGGCCTGTTGAAGAAGAACTGCTCTGACCCCTTGTTGTTTAGTCTGAGTATTCAGGAGGAATAGGAAGGAATACACTGCAAGTAGACACCCTATGAGGAGGGGCCAACATTGAAAATAATTGTTTTCACAAAACTGCAAAGGAAGATGGAGGGAAAATGAGCCTGGACTTAGGAAATAGGATGATGGACAAAAAAGAGCAGAAGGAAGGGGGATGAGAAGAAGCAAAGGGGAGAGGAAGCGATGTTATATAGAATGGGAGGACCAACTGCATGCAGATAAAGATGGATGGGGAACAAGAAATGGTGACTAGAAGTGGTTCCCATCAAAAAGGTGCCAGGCTATGTGCTCCCCCTTTCTGCGAAGTACCCTGTTTCAAAGAGAAGGTGACACCAATGTTGCATATTAGCGGCGGACAGATTTGAAACAAAAGGAGAACAACGGAGGGTCTCAGATATTAGGAGGTAACCAGGAAACCACGAATTCTAAAAAAGACAGAAAATAAATGCAAGGAAGTTGCTGAAGTTATTAAAAGATAAGATTTATAGGCAAGTTCATTTCAGCTGGTTGGCTATCCAATCAACTACTGTTGCTAATTGGATTAGTTGCCAAAATAAGCTAAGAATAGAATCTTCCTTTTTCTTATTGTTAATGCTTTCCAGGCACAAAGTCCTTGTGTGCAAAAATTAAATCTTTATTTCTAACAACATAAAATTATCCTCTATAAAAATGAAGAACCTTAACACTTAGTTGTACCTCTTCTTCTACAGACCTTGCAGTGGTTAACAGTCTTCTGCAATTACAGTGTGCTGTGAGATGGAACATTCTTGTTCTCCTCCAAATCAAGTGGTTTGTGGCAGATGCCTACTATTGTTCCTCTTTATTTTGTCATTCTTTCTTGTCCTTTCTCGAAGAATTTCATTGCTACATTTTCCGCAGTTGACTTACAGCTTTCTGGCAATATAAATACTTCTGACATAATGGAACAACCCTGGAGAAAGCCTTAGGTAATTTCAGAGTGCCCCTTAATATGGAAAACCCTGAGCATCCCCCTATTAAGTTTTTTTCCTAAAGCCAGCACAACAGTTTACAAAACAGCACTCTGAGCAGGAAATCTGTTTCTCTTTCATTGCTTTATAAAAGTACATCTAAATAATAACCTGTAAATAAGTTACATATATAATACAGGCTCTGTGCGTCTTCTTCAACCCTGTAAAACAGATCCATGGAAATGAGTAATATCATAATTTCTGTTATTTATGTTTTACTATTATTTTATTCTTTGTGTTAATACATTGTGTCAAAACAAAATAAGTATATAGCCTACTCTTTCTTGTAGCCTGTGTGGTATGAACTTATATATAAGTTGCCCAGTGCAGCCCTCAGTTTCCAACTCCAGTAAGCAGGTTGTTTCTTGGGAAGATCTGTTGTTCTGCTAGTATTAACTCAGATGTCCAAACAAATGATTACTGTAGGCTCTATCTTTAGGGTTTAGCTTCAGATTTTTGCTTCAGCAGAGAAAAATCCTGTAACTTCCAGTTACAGGAACAAATGGAGATGTTCTGAAGTCCTCTATAAAACTTCATCATGGGATCCTCACTTTGCAGGAGGATGAGGCGACACCATTTGATGAAGTTGTATGTAATTCTGCCCAAAGGACAGAAAATGTTGTCTTTGGGCAATGCTATTAACAAGGAATGAACATGGCAATGAAGGCAGGATGACTTCAGAGTGGGAAGTTTTACTTCCAGCATGGGCTTTTGGCTTCTCACACCCAGCTGCCAAACGATCGAGTTCATTGCAAACACAGCCTGAGCTGCCTTCTGCATGGCGGGGAAAGCGAAACGATGGTGAGCACAGGTGCTGGGCTCATGAACCATCCTCCCTGCTTCGTGCAGTCTTCCTTGTGTTCACTAGAGAAGCTAAATTTGCTGTACCTTGACTTAAAAAAAGTCTTTCAGCAAATTATTTCAAATGAACTAAAGCTTATTCTCTCTTCTTTACTCTCTGTACTTTAATTAAACTTCCTGGATAGGCTAGTACTCATGAAGGTGACAAACACATGGGAGCATCTCACAGTGACAGCCTGTTACTATCTGTGGAAATGATAGTTTGCAAACTGTGATAATGTGTAGTAATATGTTATATGCTCATTTCACAGTCTTGTGTAAAGAATTAACTCTTGTTTTGTCCACTGTGGTGTAAACCCCTATTCAATTAACAAGGCTTGCTGTTTTCATTAGTGGATGGTGGTAATGCTAAGCACTATAGAAAAAAAATGCACACAGTTGATAGATACGTTTTATACATTTTCCACCCATTTATGTCAAAGCAAAACACACTTTTCTAGACAGAGACTGGGGAACTCACTTCAAAGGGTAAACAAGTAAGCACAAAGCACCTTTCCAAAGAAACCTCCTTTAAAATTAGTCTGAGATTCAATTCCAATTAATAAATAAGTTATGTTTGGATGATTAGTTTGGACATCTTTTCAAGTCTGGTGTGAAAAAATGATCAAAATGCTGCCCATGCAGAAACTAGTGCAGCCACGTCTGCCTGAGTGTGCAGACATCCTGAATCGGTAGCGCTGAGAAGCAGCAACTATCCAATTCATCTCAGCTTTGAAAACTGAACTTGCAAATTACATCTCATGCCTGTCATCAAACCGTTATCGGCTTCTCCACTGCTGAGTCATATAGATATCAAGATACATTTATCTATCCCAGAAATCCCGCCTTGGATTAGGTGCCAACACTTCCACCTGTTACTTGCTCATCTGCTGGACTTACTCATCTGTTAAACAGGGTCTTATGAATACATTTGAGTACGTTTAATTTGAAGTTCTCATCGTTGCAGAACTTGAACCTTTATGCACAGTGTAAATTTTCATATCAAACTAATCAACAGGGAAAAATACCATACATATATATATAGCATTTGAATTCATTTAATATACTTGAGGCTGTCACAGAGGCACTGCAGTTACCCTAGAGACCTTATTGTAAAGCACTATGAGTTCCAGCTATACTTAATAGACAAACATCTCTCTTCATGTCCAATCAAAGCCATCAAAGAGGAGGGAGGGTTGGTTGTTTGCAGGTAGTAACTGAAATAACTTGCCCCATATTAGTTATCCAAAGTAGATCTGATCAGATAAAATATCCAGCTAATCATTGAATATATGTCCGGATGTTAAATGGGTGCCTACAGTAGGGAGCCACCATCAGATATTTGTCCGGTTGCACCTACCTTTGGGCCAGGACTTGTAGGCACTTACCAGTGTTTCCTGATAGAGGAGACTGCTCTGCAAATGCTCACGGATAACCCAAAAGACTAAGAAACTCAGCTGAGACACATTTGCAGCTAAATATGATCCAGCTGAGTGGAACAGGGCTTATTATCAGAAAAGTTTGGGGAAATACCCAGAATGTCATGCAGTTCTACTAATATTAGCTTTAGCAACTCACAATTATAATGACTAATTGGAGCCATCACTCATTGCTATTGAGTTCCCAGGTGAAAACTATGGACCAGAACCTCCATTAGCATAAATTAGCATTGGAAAGTCAATTAAGTTACACTGATTTTACACTAGTTTTACTGTCTTTTTATAAGGCTGAGAGGAAAAAAAAAACATTTATTCAACTATCCATATATTTGTTTTCCTCCAAAGCAAGTTATTGTTACAGTTTTAAACAGCTCTCCATACATACGCCTCTTCAGCTGGAATATAACACGGATGTTATTTTGCCAGGTAGAGCAGGCTTGCGTGACTAGAAGGCGCAGCCTTGTTTAGCTGTTCTCTTGGATGGAATCTGCGACTTCCAAGTTGATTTCAGTGGGCTGAATTGGTGCTGCTCTTCTCGGAGTTAGGATTCAGAGTGGATAAAAGAGCGTTTTCTGTGAAAGGTCTCTTCTGTGGAACTTGTTCCATTCCCATCACATGAGGGGAGAAGCTTTTTTTCTGTCTTGTGGGTGTGTATGGAAGGTAGAGAAAAGGGGAAATACAAAAGGTAAAAATATGCAGTGTGAGGATGTAAACTGATTTAAGGAAAACAGAAGAACACGGCCAGTTGCACAGTATTTATAATTTAGCAGGAGGACCTAAATACATAGCTTTAACTAACAATATTTTTCAGTAACATAAATCTTAGTGGTAATCTGGCAAAACAGTACAGAAAAGAGTCTGCAGGTTGATAGATAGTGTAAATGTCAAACAGAATGCTCTGAATGTTCTACCCTAACTAAAAGTTATTGGAGACATTCAAGAGAGTATTCCTGAAAAGAACAGAGGCATGTGCAAAATACCAGTGGTTTGTCAGCCCTCTCATTCAACAGAACTATACAATTGAATGAGATCATATGAACTATATGACAGTGAAAATAAAAAAATCAATGGAAGATAGCCTAACAAATCCAAGAGCTTTGAGAATTTTTGCCCCATACAGTGCACAGGTGCTTGTTTGTTTTCGTATAAAAATTACCCGCTCAAAAAAATCACACCGGTAGAGGGTTTGGGTTTGTTTTAAAGACTGTCTTCCATCTGCAGAGATAGATCAGTGTCAGGCTGGCCCTGTGCCACTTTAGGGACTGAACAAGAGAATAAGCCTGAGGTCTACTGAGTAGAGTGCAAGTGTATTTGACGTAATGAGAAATTCCCCTAAGCGTAATTTTTCATTTACAGTGGCACCAGTGTATCTGACCTGGTCCTCCAGGAAACGCTTGTGCCAATTTTCAGGCAGAAGACATGGGCTGAATTTTTTTTACATCTAAACCATGTGTTTATAGTTCGCTGCATAGCCACAAATATTTCAGTTGAACAGAAGGGTTCCAGACGACGCGAAGGTAGGTGTCAGTGGCTGCTGGCACAGAGGCTGCCGTTTGGTCCCGCTCTTTATTGTTCGCAGCCTCATTAGGGGAGGCTTCTGCCCGAGAGCCCTCGGCAGGACTGACTCACCGACTGCATCCTCCACAGCTCTTCCGCGGTCCAGGGCGCCGCTTTGCTCGTGAGGCGCTTCCTCAAAATCAAATTCCTAATAGTTTGTCCTTGGATCAGGCTTCCCACTTACCACCGGTGCCTCTAACTGTGGCCTCAGCCTTGATCTTGCTCTTCCTTGCCTGTGTGCTTCTGCCCCGTGCAGCCGCCTGCTCGGGGGTCCCACCCCAGCGCCCCTTGCAGGGCCGGGGCCCTCGGTGCCTCCCGCTGGGCGCTGCCGCCCCCTCCTCTGCCATCAGCTCCGACTGCAGCCAGCAGGACCGAGCATGAACCACAAGATGCTGACGTCCGCGGCTATAGCACGAAGATTAGGGGCCGCGTCATTCTATTTAGTAATTCTATCTGCTCTCCTAGTTCACTTCAGCATCCCTCAAAAACTCTTTGCTTTCAGTGAGAAGTTTTTCAGGCCAATTTCTTACCTCCACCAGGTAGCAAATGGCTGCAGTAAAATATTCTGGGTTAAAATAATTTCTTAGGCCTGACCTCTTAACTATCTTTCTATACGTTTGCACTTGAATGAATGCTCTCCTGTGGAACTTCCTTGTCCTCCAGGTATTTCCAGTGGACAGATTGGGTTGATATCGAGTGTCACGTGGGGAGAAATCAGGTCTTCGTATTTGCTCCCTTTTGTTTTATTTCAGCTTAGAAGCTATTTTAATTAGCACTGCTAAGAGTTGTAGAAGCACAGTTTGTATGGGAGGGGGTGTGTGAATGCGGTGGCATCGCGTAGCTCTGCCTGACCAAGGAAATGGCCCACGCTGGCCCTTCGGAAACACGGAATCCCCAGCCTGCAGCCCTCGGGAAGACGGATGTCTCTGCTCCGAAGAATTTTCCAATGCATTTCAGCCAGAATTATTTTACAATGGGAGAAGACTCCTGTGGGTAAAGCCAGCGGTGCCCTTCTCCTGGCGGGGCGAGGATGAGGGGGACCTGCCACCCGAGGCCAGCCTGCGGAACCCAGGCGTGTCCCTGCCCCTTCAGACGAGGCACCGAGTGGCCGGGAGAAAGGCAAGGAGGGCCCCGGGGCCTGCTGCGCAGCAGCGACGAGGAGCTGATGGAGCAGTAGCTGGATGATGTTTGCCGGAGGACGGGGCGAGCGGAGCTGCTCTCTCAAGGTGCCGCTCCGAGGACCCTCGGGCAGACCCCGGGCCCTGCGCTGGGCGTCCTGCTTCTCCTCGGCGTCCCGCCGTGAGCCCCGTGCCGCAGCCGCCCGGAGCCCCACTGAGGGGTGCCCTGCGCGGGGCCTCGCATCCCGTGCCGCTGCCGTCCTGGTACTGCTGTGTGCAAGATGAGCGGGAAACGTTTCCGAGCGTGGGCAGTAAAAAAAAGGCCAAAACAGAGCCCATAGATGGTAATGACAACGTTTTGTTATCTTTATGTTGTTTTCTTTGCATGCTTGTTAAAAAGTGGAGTCAGAGTGTCTGAGACAGAGCCCTAACAAGTTCCTTCTAATCAGCCCCGGAATGCTTCTGTCAGGCACAAGAAAAATGCTCAGCTTGAACAAAGCTGCATTTTTCCCCCAAGAAACACATTTGTTTAAAGATTGGCCTGTCAATTTGTGAATCAACATTTCGGCTTTTTGCTCAGACATCATGCTTTTGCTTTTTTTTTCCCCCAAGAAGGGGAAATAATACAAAGCTGCTATTTGTTGTTTGAAGGAAGTAAACTTCATCAGGTCGACTTAGATGTGTGCTTCAAATGTCACTCAGTACAGCTTTCTTGTAATGAAACGCTGCATACAGATTTCTTCCTTTAGGCTCAAGGGGATTAGACCCAGTAAAAGAAAAATTCAGTCTTCCTTGCTGTGGTGCATCAGAGTGAGAAGTTTAAAATCCACAATTTATTCAAATATTGATATTTCTACTTGTCAGAAGAGAGGTGCCTTGAAATTTCCACTGAGCACTGTTGTCAGAAGAATTGCAAGAAATGTGTCAGATAATTCATAAACGGAGTTCACTACTGTGAAATCAGTTGGGAACAGCAAAAAAAAAATATATTCTTGTCGATGTAGAATAGGGGCAATATAACAGAAAATAGCACTCACTTTTCCATCATGTCAAGCAAATGCTCAATTTGGGCCAGGTATTTTTTTAAACAGCCTGCTGCTTCTGGAAGGCCCACAATGCATGAAAAATGGTGGGAGTTGCGCTGCGCAGGCAGGAGCTGTGCTTGTCGCTCCCTCCTAGACGGCGATCTCGTCCCTGGGCCTGCTCCTGCATCTGGTTTGCATTACGGCCTTAAAAAGCTGTGAACGACTGGGGTAATGATGTAAAGCACCAGTGTAAATTCCAAACTGTTGATAGCAGTGAGTGAAGCTTAAGAAATTTTCTTCGTATTTTTTAACCCCCGCCATGTGTTGAAGTCATCTATTCCTTCCCTTTGAGGCTGGAGGAGCGGAGGGACGCAGGCAGCGCTCCGCATACTTGCAATTCTTGTCTGTGCCCANAAAAAAAAAAAAAAAAAGTCCACGATGCTCTTCATGCTCTGGGTGTTGCTGGAGCTCTCCTCGCTTATGAAAGGCGTGTGGTCAGCGGGGAGCAAGGCAGGGGCTCCCTGAGGAGCCTGGGTCGCAGGTAGCGGGCAGCAGGCACTGGGCCCCCCATTACTGCGGCACACCTCTGGGACCCCATTCCCGTGGCACGCCCCTGGTGTCCCGTAGCTCAGGCTCGGCTGACACGGGGCACGAGCAGCCCGCCTGATGCGGAACACAGCAAGGCCGGGGAGGTGCCCCAAGCACCCCCCTGAGAGCAGGTTTTGTAGCGGGTAGCTTCCTAAAATACCTGCTGTTTGCCATTTCACACGTTCAAGATACATTCTCAGTGCTTTTGTTGCAGTTTTATTTTAATACCTTTGAAAAAATGGAGAACTTAGTCAAAGCTCACATGGATATTTTAGAAATACCTTTAAAATAACAGAGGGTGATAGGAATCTTTTATTAGTCAGTGTAAAGATAACTATAGCATCTTTCCTAGTAAAGGCATTACAGGGATCACTTTCCTTTTTTGTTGTTGCTTTGTTTAAATTGAGTATATACGAGGTATCTTAGGCTGCCATTGCATTTCTGTAGAGGAAATTAGGCTAAATATGGTAAAATTTACCTCTTTCATGCCATAGTCAAAGTCCAAGAAACAAAGGGGCTCAATTTGACCCGCAAATTGAATTTGTAGAACGCATTTTTCTGTAGGATTTTTAGAAGTAGCAATTCAGACTGCTTCACCAGGCCTTGCTAGGAAACCCCTTTTAGCGAACTCATAGATATTTACCCTAATATTTTCAAACTGGCTCATTTCTATTTGTGAAGTGGAAACCGTTTTCTAATCCCCTTTCATTAGCCTCCCGTATCCCTGGGTTGCTCCAGAGTGGACACTACAAGACACTGACATCTTTGGCTCGTTAGAGCATAGATGCCTGCAGAAGCTGACGTTTTCCACGCCTGCTTGCAGCCTATTTTTCCTTTACACCCATTGCTTACTGTCTGCTCGGTGTCTAGGCGAATCTGTCATCTGTGCCAGAGCACAGCCCGCTGCACCACTGACAGTAAGAAGGTAAACGCTTGCTGCCTGAATCCCCCATTAACTTTGTGAAGCGTATTGATTTCTTGTAAAAATAATGATATTGACAGGCTTTCCAGGAGTAATTGTTTCCAGAGCACAAAGGTCAGTGCTGAGAGTGAAGGGTTTTGGAGCCGGGGTGCTCCACAGACATTTGTGTAAAGTGCTGGGGGATGGATAGAAACAAATAGCAACAGTTTGAGACTTTAGAAATGTAAGCACATTGACAAAACACCTCGTAGGGGGCTGGCAGCGTTATTGTACTCACGAGTCATTAATAGCAAGCCGCCCTGCTTGGACAACATCATTGTGCGGCGTGTGGGCGTTCGTAGCCAAACAATAGCAATAAAAGTAGCGGGAGCTCGGCGGCCCGGCCCCCCGCAGCACGGCCGCCCCCGGGCCCCCGGCCGCTGCTGGCGGA
>VXAA01003686.1:1918294-1923294 GCA_013399115.1 Anseranas semipalmata | reverse complement strand
AAAACGAGATGTTCTATACTCTGGATAATTCATACCAGGAGAAATGCCAATAATGACTTTAAATGCTAGACCTGTGATTCTTCCTCACGTGTACGGGGCTGTAGGAGGTGAGGGCAAGGAGACTGCCTTCTTCTCGCTGGTGTCCTGCTGGCAGCCAGGCGAAGTTCCTCCCGTGCTTCCTCCCCAGCAGCGGTGGGGGCACAGCACCAGGGGCTGCTTCAAGGAGTCAGAGGCACTGAGAAAGAAACACAGTAAGCTGTGGAAGAAGAAGAATGTTTTTCTATCTCTAAACTCACATATTATGGATATAGTATGCTGCTTTCTGGAACTGAAATCAGCATTTCTGAGTCTTAATTTTATTCTGCTTTTAGCAAATAGTTGTGGAAACCACTGACACTGCTAGTCTCTTATGGCTAAATTATGTGTTCGGAGTTAGCTGGAGTATAGATTTAGTCTTGCTGCTGTTGCACAGAGTCCATTGTAAGATAATTTGTCCCACTCAATTAGACTAAGTTGTCATGTGAGAAGTGCTGAGCTACCACCGCCGGGCGGGCAGTGCTACCAAAGGCAGCGTGCTCGGAGCTGGCGCGAGGAACGTCCGCAGCCAGGCAGAGGCCGGGTGGTTTAGCGGCGTTCCTTCACCGGCCTGGGTAGAGATCTTCTGGAGCTCGTCCTTCTGGTGATTCACAGGGGAGGCCACGTTGGCTCCAGCTAGCATCATTTCCACCTTCCAATTTTAAGAGTAGGAAATTACACAGAGAAATGTATTAAAGAATGCTGAGGTGGAAAAGTCAGACACCGACCGTTTAAGATTTGGCAGCATTAAAGTTGTCTGTTGTAACCTTAATTTTACCCCCTTTTTGGACACAAAATAAGGTCTTCAACTGCATGCTGACTTCTCTTGTATGTGCCCCTTTCTAGAGCTGGTGCCCACTGTGCATGTTTTCATGGCATGAGCTAGGACTGTGTGGCAAAGGAGACTTATCTGTGCGGTCTTCTGTTCATTTCTCGCTGAGGTTAGGTAATATTTGGTGTCTGAGGCAGGAGGAGGGAAGGAGTTAGTCCTCTGGTTGGGTCCTGCTGACCCAAGGAATTATGTCTCAAATACGTTTTCTATGTCTATTTCTGTCACATAGTTTCTGTGTCATATTCAACAAGTCCTACCCAGTTTTTCAGTGTTGCAGCATCCCTCTTTGCCTCGTTCACTGTTTGTGACACTTGGAGCTTTAACTTCAGGCGTGCTGAGTGCTCACACTGCACCTGGCAGCAGCAGGAACTGGTTTGTGGCCTATGCTATGACAAGCTCTGAACACTTCTGGTTGTGCAGGGTAACTGGGAGCTGGGACAGGAAAACCTTGGAAAATACAAAATATAACCTAAATAAGACTTAAGGATATTCAGTCGGGGTGTAGTAGATCACAGGCTGGTAAGCAAAGCTGTTGACGATGGAGTGCGGGTCTCCTGCAGTGTGTGGTGGTCCAGGAGGAGCCGGCCCTGAAGTCCACGCCCGCCCCTGGGCAGTTGGCTCGGCCGTGTGAGACGCTCCCGCGCGTTCACACGGGCACCCAGTGTGTCCAGCCGTGCTCGTGTCCGTCTCTTTGTACTTTACCCCCACTGGAAGATGGAAATAGAGCAGTAATTTCACCTCACAGAAGGGCCGTGCTGTTAATTTTGAAATGCTTAAGTGTGATGGGGAAAACGTCTGCAAGGAGGTTGATAAGACATTGACTTAATAAATGACAAGGTTAGGAAGATGTGCCCTGTGCAAGTCATGGCGCTACATATTTTTCAGGGAATATAAAACACGTATGAGGTAATGTTAATCATCATTCTCCATCCTGTACACTGAGTAGAAGAGAGACTTTACATATAAAAAAGCGATAAAATGTAATCGTATAATTTAATACTTATAAATCAACACTATGGAAAGATTGTACACGCATTTGTTAACTTGTGGGTAGTTGACAGTGAACATTTCTTTAATGTAAAGCTCATCTTTAATTTGCAGATATACTTTAGTGAAAGTAATAATGAAAAACTTATATTTATTTTGATGTGCTGTTCCATTTCGAGTGAGAATGCAAAACAATGATTTTATCCTCTAACCACTATAATCATAATTTGGCAGTTGTTTAGTTGGAGGAAGTTTTTAAATTAAAAAAAAAAAAAAGATCATAATCATTATACCAACAACAAGACTGATTAATTAATTAGTATTTACTGATATATTTAGATGTACCAACTTTCAAAGTGTCCAGTGCAAAGCTAAATTACTTTGCTGTTGTTCTGGTTTGGCATTTATGGTAATTTGTCAAGCCTATATGCAGTAATGGATTGACTCATATAACGAAGGCTATAATTGCAGCTGTTAGGTGGGCCTTCTTTATCTCAGCCTGTCCGAGTCCCCATTCCTGCATGATTTCTTGCTGTGCCGAAGCCATGTGTGTCTTGTTTTGTTTTAATACATTACTGACCCAGGGTCTCAGGTTACTGGGGTTCCTGTCATACATTTAGTTCCACTCTCATAAAGCATTGCACAAAAAAATGCTGTAACAAGGTAACAATCATTGCTCAATATACTAAGTATAAATGTCAGAGTGTAAAACTTGACTGCAGGAGAGCAGTGCAGGGGGAGATAATAATTGAAAATAGGACACTCCAAGCTATAACAGCAAGGCTCCAAGTTATAAGGGCTCCTCCAGCATCATGCAATATGTCTGCTATGTCCTGCTTATCATTAAAAGCTTGATATTAGCCATCTCTTTACTACACATATTGCACTGTATCGGCACTTTTTGTTTCACTAGGCAGAAATGCTCTCGCAGACCTCACCCCATCATGTTCTCCTCCACAGTGGCAAATATAAAATGAGCCATGGCATCGTCACCAGCACGCCGTGGGAACCTGACGGTAGCGTTGCGTTGGACAGAACATTTGGTTAATTGTTTAGTACTTTTAACGTATCCTCTCCTTTGGTGATCATACCTTTACCCTGACACACCACTTACTTTTAGAAGTGCCTAAGTGTGACACCAGATGTTTCAAAAACTTATCTTTTAATCCTTGGTAACTTACATAATTGAAGAAGTTAACAGGTTGTTCGCTTAATAGGGATCATTTATACAGGATTTTTTTAATAACTTGCTGGAAGGGGGAAAAACCACTCTTGGCTAATATGAAGCATATTTTGCATTTATTATGGGAAAAATTTTTCAGGTAGGAGGTGAGGAGACAATTTGGGAATTTTCGTTAGCTGAAAAACTGCATATTAAACATGAATTGTGATTTTCCATCTGGCCCTACTGGTTAGGAAGCTGCAGTTGGGCATGATCTTCACTGTCAATCAACAGTCCCCAACTGCGAGATGCAAACCTCATGACGAAGCCCACCCCAACTCATTAAACCAAAGCAAACTGTATGAAGTGCGCCGCTGTGTGATTTTAATATTTGGTGCATGTGACAGGATCATTTTAGTGATTTGCAGGATTTATCTCCTCTTAAAAGTACTGCCTAAGGCTACTCTAATTGGTAGGAAAGCAAATTCCCCCTTCTCCTCCTGTCACTCTTTGTTTTATTTACTGAGAACTGCCGAAACCTATTTACACAATAATGAGGATAAATCACCGTGATGCTTTCAACACAAAGAGAAATGTTGCATGAGTTGAAAGCTGTACAATTAAAACTAAATTCAAAATATTTCTGAAGTAGTGTCTACAGTTAGTGATAGCGAAATAAAATTAAGACAAATGATACGAGTGTACATTGCGACTCTTTCAGATAGACAGTTAAAATCAGAATTCTTGAGGCATCTTTTATGACGGACAATTTCATTGAAGATCGCAATTAAGTAAATGTATGTAAGTTGCTCACAATCGTCCAGATGTTCCCCCTAGATACGTACGCAGCTATTTCGTTGTCTTCGTGGCTGCGGAGCTCAGCTCCTTCCACCACGGTCGTCTGCTCCCCCAGGGAGCCTCTCCACCTCCAGCCACGCCGTGGCTGAGGGTCTGAGGGTCTGAGCGTGGGGCGTCGAGGACAGAAGGATCGCTTCGCGGTGCGGGGCAAGCTGCACCCCATTCACTCCTTCATCCTGCAGAAGCGACTTGGCAAAGAGGCGACAGCTTCGAGAACCTCACCAGAGGCTCGAGCACACCCGAGAACAGGGCGAGCGGTGCGAATGCCACCTCTGGCCGCAGCGACCGTGAGCCTCGGGTCCGCTGCGCTGTGCAGCCCAGCGCCGGCTGGCGGTGTCCAGATCAGTTTCCCCCGGCTCACTTCTATGGGGGAGAACAGAGTGCTGTGACCATCGCAGCAGGGTGAATGACGGCCCCTGCAACTGGGGCATGTTTCTGCTCCCGCCTGTAGACCCCACGGAAGCCCCCTGGTCTACGAACACTGTCTCAAAAGGCAGCGTTCAGCAGCTCCTACATTTGGAAATAAGCAGAACACTCTCGGAGCACACATTGACAAATATCATGTATCGCTCTCGTGATACATTTTGGATGTGTTTTGATAAATAATAATTAAAAGTTGATTTAAGATATATTCCGTTGAGAGATCTTTGCGCTTACCTAATTTTTAGCCCACGCTGCAACAAGCAGATATAGAGCAAAACAAGGCCGCCTTTATTGGGGTGGGCGGCACTGGCGGAGACCCCTTTGCAGAATGCACCACGGCTGCTCTTTAATGTGCTGTGGTGCGAGCCCCTCGGCCTAAAACAAGACCACACCGCACCGCAGAGAGAGCACCGTGTCTTTTGGGAGCAGATGTCTTCTGGGCGCAGGACGCAGAGGCACGCTGCGGATGCTCAGCAGTGTTTGGTAGAGGTGACAAAGCCACGGGGCGATCCCGTTGGTGTCCCCGGGCTCTCGTCCCTGCTCCCGCTGGATGTGTGGTTCTTGCTGAGGCTCCAGCACGGAACAGATATCTTCCTTGCTGTTAAGTGCAATGTAAGATACCAATAAGTGTAATCATGAATAATTAAAGATGTACCTCTTATT
>VXAA01003686.1:1888294-1895794 GCA_013399115.1 Anseranas semipalmata | reverse complement strand
TCCTATTCTGTTGATAGCAACCAAGTTTAAGACACGACCAAACTGAACTCAAATCCGACTTCTTACTTCTTAAAACATGGCACAGCTCTTGTCTCAAGGATGCAGGACTCGCTGAGGACAGGATCTGGTCCTGCTCTCTGCTGTAGGGATCTGCTCATGGTATCCATCATTCTTGTTGGTCACCTGAGAAGGAAAATCAAGCCAGTTTTCTTTCCCTGACCAGCTTTGAGAAATGTCCTGCCTGGGAACATGGTTTTTAACTTACGCTGTCTTCCTCTGAAAATGTTGTTTTGATGCTGCCTGCACTCCACAAACTTGCTGAAAACACAGATTGAAAAAAAAAAAAAGAAAAAAAGATCTTGGTATCAAGGAATATAGAAAAGCTGGAATACAAATGCTGTTATGCTGTTTGTGTTCACCCCAGTGTTGTGGCTTCAATATTTAGCTCAGTGCTCAGGTACATCATGGTAAAAATGTTTAATTCCACCAAGCATGTTTTTTTCACCAAATAATTGAGCAAATACCAGTTTCAGTTGATGCTTACTGAAAGAGTGCTTAACGGCCCTTTTTTTCTGACAGGATTTGAGCTCTCTGTGTAGAAACAGTTCATCACGAATGCTTCAAGTTAAAAAAAATCCACGAGGAATAATACTTAGCGTTCCCTGTGCACAATTCATTTGAGAATTTCAGAGCAATTTACAAACATTAGCTCAATAAGCCTCACAACACCCATTTGAGATCAGAAAAAAAAGATAAGATGCTCCTCGTCAGTGTGACTGTGGCACTGGGGAGCGGTGAGGCCGAAGGCTCTCCCCAGCGCGTGACTTCCCCAGCGCGCGGTGGGCGCTGCCTGGTGGGAGAGTCAGCGTCAGGCCCTGAGCCACTGCACCGTGGGCCACGTGGTAGAAGACGTGGAAGAAAGAATGGAGTTACGAGAGAAATGCCATTATGCTTAGGCAATCCTCAGTTGATGAGTTAGTCTCTGGAGACCAAAAGTACCTTAAAAAAAACAAAAAACAACAACCCCAGGCAGATCAAATTAGGAGGAGGGTGTGGCTAACAAAGATGCAGTTTTGTGGAAAGGCTGAAACTCTCAATAGCATTCCTGCAATGGTGTCCAGAAAACCTGAGTTCAAGTGAGCCTCCAGCCTAGGAGGTCATGTCAGCCACCGTGGAAATCCAGCTCTCTTTCAGCTGAACAGCTGAAGCCCCTTTACAGATTTTGGGATAGCTGAGTTGACGTCACTGATTTATTTATACACAATCTAAGTAAACCTAGTAATGTCCCAACTTGACCGTCGGATATGAGAGATAGCTCCTTCAGCATTAATATCCCATGTTAATATTAGGGTCCTGCTCAAGGTTTAACTTAAAAAGAAGAGCTGTGATTGAAAGCACCAGTTTGTAGTCACTTGTGATGCTCCTGTGCAGACCCTCCCAATATTTCACCGGGAGAGCACGCTGTGGCATGGCTGTGGTCGGACCTTTTCTCAGCTGCAGTTGGGCCATGTCGGGTACTGAAGAAGAAAAGAATTTCTTGGCTTACCTCCTGCCAGGAATATTATTTGCACATGAAAATTTCTGCAAAGTGTTTACAGCTAGAATAGTCACAGTCACTTGTAAAGATTGGTGTGAATAAATAATAATTGTTCATATACTAAATGTAAAAGCTCTGCCTAACCTTGCTAGTCAAAATATATAAAGTTAGACAGCATAAGCTGATGGGCTGGTGCCTCTGAGAAACTCTGGGTAAGGAGCACTGGGCCTTGCTTGTCACTAGCTGTCAATTGTGAGCTGAAAACAAGACCCTCAGAACATTGTTTTAATTATTAAATGTGAAAACATAGCTACATAAAGAGAATGAGAGGCGTTAGACTGTGAACATCCTCTGGTGCTAGGGCAGGAATGGGAGGCTTCCCCCGATCTGGCACAGCCTGCTTGCAAGCCATAGCGCAGTTACAAAGTTGTTCCTTTCTTCTCAAAGCAATTCTTGAAAACGAGGAGTGACGGAAAGAGGTTGGGGCCGCCATCCCGTACCGAGGGGCTCACCAGCCAGTACTGGAGGGCAGCGTAACAGAGTGCACACTTTCAAGCTTTTCCCCTTCTCCTAAGTGCTTGCTGTGTTCCTGTGAGGCAGTATGGCTACAAAATGGTTTACTGGGAGATGCCTTATGGTACAGTTTAGTCCTAAATAGTTACTAGTTGCCTCTCAGCAAAAGAAAGCTGGATTTCTCTCCTCAGGTAGAGCGACTCCTTACAGCTAAAGACTGGCAAGGTTGGAGAGGTCGTAAGACAGGGTCTAATCCTCCACATTCCTTTCCTTTTAGAAAACCGTGAGCAAAACGGGGCCTTTCTGGTGGCCAGATCCATGCCTGAGCCTCACTGGAGTCAGCAGAGTTGGATTGGGTCCCTTTGCATAGCTAGAAATGCCAAGCCAGAGGCAAAGCCAAGAGTTTTTTGGAAGATTGATCATTAATTACCTTAGAATTTTTTGACATAGAGGTCATTACTGCTAATATATGTTGCGAAAAAATAAAAAGTATTAAAAAAATAGAGACAAGTTCTTGTCTGGTGTAAGTCATTGCCTTTGAAGTCAATGAGTCATTGAAATCAACTTTCCCACACCGAGCTGAGGATGTGGCCTGGAGTCAATACATTTGTAGTTGTTGAAAAATTAAAAATATAAATTTGCCTTTCCCTGGCAATAATGTTCTGTTTATGACAGAGATCTTATGCTTTAAAATAAGTTCATTAACTAATAAGAAAGTAATATTTCACTACCAGTATTCTTTTGGGTATAACTATTTATGATTAAATTTTATTAAACTTTGTTTTTAATTGGATTTACAGTTTGATGAATCTAATAGATTTCAATTTTGTATTTTATAGATTCTTTCTAAAGTTTTTCCTCAAGTGCAATCAGAACTGTTTGAAGAATGCAGGCAACCCGCGAGACATGCGAAGATTCCAGGTACAGAGATCTCCTAAAAATAAGCCATATATGAAAGACATACTCAGATTTTCAAACCACTTGAACTTTTTTTTTTTTTCCATGAAAATCTGGTATCAGTGCTTCTAGTTAGTGTAGTTTCAATGCTACATACCTTTTAATAAAATGCTATTGGTATTTTATATTTTCCCCACTAATTTAAATGCCTGTTCCTGGGACTTGACCAGTTCTGCAGTGGGCTGTTATGGATCATTGTGAAGCAAGTGGGCCTGTTCTCAGAAAGTGTTTCCATAGTTTTCCTTCATACTAACACCTCACATTGTGGTGTGGAGTGAACTGAGACCTGTAGAACTTTTACATAAGTAAAAGCAACATGAGTAAACAGATGTTAGAAATTCAACTGTGGAACATGGTGAAGTTTGGATCGCACATAGTAGTTTTTCCTTTCACATTTTCAACTTGTAAATCCAGCAGTGGTGATACAACCCACATATTTTTATTTGAATTGTATTAGAAAATATTTAATGCTTCACTTTCTCCTTACAGCTTTTGAAATACCCTGTGGTGAATCATAACACTACAGAAAGACATCTGACGTGGTGGACAAATGATTTCCTCCGTATTTGGGGTCATTTGAAATGCTTGTTAAGAAATATATGCTTTTTATTTCAAAATGTTTCAAAATGATTCGTATTTGACACTAATGATAAACTAGTATTGAGATATTCAAAACTTTCTTATTTTTGAGAAGAATAACTTGTGGTTAAACTTGATAGCAAAACATGTGACATCTGTTTTCATGCACAGCCAACCAACCGGTGAAGCCAGAACACTTGAGCCAGCCAACAGAAAAGATCTGTAGCTGGAAAAAATATTTCTTCAAAACAGTTGAGCCAAGCTTCCATTTTTCATGCATCTCAGCTTCACGTGGCATTGGTGATATTGATCCATCTGAACAGAACAGAAGGTCAAACCTGGAATGAGTGGAAATGTCCTCTTTGTCTCACCGATGACTAAATGAAGCATCAGTCATGAGTGATCTTGTGGTCGACAATGGAGCCAGTAGACACTAGAAAGACTTTCCTGGGTCTCTTTAGCTAATCTCCCTGCCTCTCAGAAGGTTTAACTGGACTTAACAGTATGTCAGATCTTGAACAATATTTTTAACTGGTTTCACTATCTCAGCACCTTTCTTTAGGTGCGCCAGGAATAAGCCAATATAACAAAACATAGCATGTCTGCTTTCTTTTGCTGAACTACAGTATTTTCCCTTGGTGACTGACCTATATATACATGACAGAACAAAAATAGTTGTCATTTTTATATACACCTTTCTGTGTCTTCTTAATATACTGTGTTCTAGGAACCAAATCCAGAAATCTTTGCTGAAAATCACACCTGTGTGTTTTGCAATATTTTTTAAAATCTGCAAATCTCATTAAAAGTGAAAGCAGACGGCCCAGTGGCATGGCAGTAGCTCTGTGGCTTAGGTGAGTGTGCAACCTCAGCACTCTCCTAAGTGGATGTTGACAGGAGTGAAAGTGTCCACTTCTGGGACGAGAAAGATAGGGGAGCAGAGCAGACTTGCAGAGAACTGCCCTCAGGCTGTTCTAAAGGGTAACGCAGATGGCTGTCTCAAAGGAGGCAGAGTACACAGAAAAGGTGCTGTGATAGCTGAAAGCTAATTATGGGTTGTGAATAAGAAGCAGGATCAGAGGTGATCCAAAACACATAAACAGACGAGAATTGTCTTCTGATGCCTTGGACTAACTTGGTGGAAAATGAGAATAGCTTTTCCCCTTCATTTTTTTGCTTATTATGTGTTTGGGTATAGGAGCTGGTGTGAGAACCCTGAAAATCATTTTTGTTATAACCAAAAGTAAAATAAGCAGAAGATGAAAGCTAAAATTTGTACTAGCCTTTGCCGCCGTCACTGACGTGGTTGATAAGGCCTAACACAGTCTAACTTAGCCACTGACTTTACGGACTCTACTAATGCTAAACCACAAAGAAAATGCTACAGTGATTACTTCATTTAGCAAATCTGGAACCCACACCACAGGGCCCATGCTGGAGTATTTAAATAAGATGTAAAAGTCTATCTGGGATAATAACAACCAACCTATGAAGCTATGTCACACACAGACACATGCCCATCTCTCGGTTTCCTCTTTGGTTTGTTGTCATGGAATATCATTTCCGGAATGAGTTTCACAAATCCATTGTGTAGGTGTTTTTATCGGGAAGGTTGTGCGTTTTGCATATGTTCCTTTTCCATTTTCTACTAAGAAGCAGCTGGAAGCCAAAGAAGGCCCTATCCATCATCTCTTCTATGGCCGGACTCTGAACCTGGACACAAGAATAGGAGCCTTTCACTCAAAAATAAAGGAGGAAATTCCATTGACATACCAGGGTCAATCACCATCCAAATGAACTTGAGAAGGGATACTTTTCATGGATTGAAAACACTTTCACCATTCATATTCAACTCAGTCTTTTCAGATGCAAAAAAGTTCATTATCAGACATTAAATGTAATTGTAAAACTGACCTGGAGATCATTTACTGAAGAAAAAATGGGGAGTTACGATGGTTCCTGATTTATTAAGCTTTTTTTATTTGGAATCCTCACAACCCTTCATTTGAAGACAGTCTCAAGTGAACAAATTTTAATTAGATAAACTATCTAATCAATATATCAACAGATCAATCAAAACAGCAGCTTTTAAAATGAGTGGCTAGAGGGGTGTTTCTGAAACTAATGGCTAGAAGAATATTTCCCTGAATTGAATTCATTTGTTAGCATAATAGGAGATTAAACTCTAATTAGTGTAGCAGGTTCTGAAGAGAAACAATTGTGAGTTAAAAATCGCCAGTGTTAGCCACATAAACAAAGATGTATTCATAGTTGTCATTCATTTTGCTGAAAGTGAAAAGTAACAGACTGTGATGTTGTTTTGTCTTAAAAGATCTATTTTTGTATTTATGTTTCTGAAACTAGGCAGGCTTTTTTAATTTTTTTTTTTTTTCTGTTTTAGGTTGTTGTATCAACAACAGTCAATGTGGATGGCCACGTTCTGGCTGTCTCAGACAACATGTTTGTACACAACAATTCCAAACATGGAAGGCGGGCTCGCCGCCTTGACCCCTCAGAAGGTACGGCTCCTTCTTATCTGGAAAATGGTAGGCACACATTTACATGTCTTTTTTTATTTGCAATGCTTTTTTTTTTTGCACCATACTTTATGTTGATACACCACTACATTTACTTTTCCATAATTTCTTCTCTCATCAATCAAACCACCCATTAAAAAAGTCCATTAGTATTTCTCAGCCCTTGTCAACCAGAATACGGTCGCTTTTGAATTTGCTTCTGAATTCTCTCTTTATTTAATACTTACAGTTTTGCAGTCACAACCAATTTTTCATCTTTTTTCTGTTTCTTTTTTTTCTTTTTTTTTCAGTCTTGTTTTGCTTGCCGCTTTTTCTTGCAATTTAATTTGACTTGATTTTATTTTGGCTTGTCATATTCCTTGATCCAGAGGTACAGTCTCAGGTTATGTATGCAAGTTTAAGTGGATGGTAAAAACATGACCAAATCTGTAAAGAATTTACTGTGAGGTCAATTTCCTGTTGCTGGGCCTTAGTGCTGCAGATTACAGCAGTGGGGTTTTTGTATGAGAAAAACAGCATAAAATGTTTTTCTTCGGACTGACTCAATGTGATTGACTTCTTGCCTGAACTGCTAAAAGAAGGTAGTCTGAGATGAAGAAGAGAATGGAAAGTGTCTCTGAAAATCCAGAAAGCTGAAACACTGTCTTTCTGGAGCCCATCAGCCTCTGAGTCACACGATTGCAGCTGCGCTCATACGCGTGCACACATATCTTTGTTTTCCCACAAAGTACAAAATAATTATTTAGATTTAAATATTATTTTGTTTGCACTGCAGAATACACCATTATAAAGATACAAAACTCTCGGGTAATCTGGTTTTAAATAAAATGAAATGCATAGAGGTCAAATGCATTTTGAATCCTCAGAGTTAGAATTTTCAAAAGCACTGGCATTCAAAGTACCCCAAGACTGGCTAGCTGCATGGTCAGTCCCAGCACATCCATTTCCACGGGACTCCTCTTGTGAGTTGTTACTAATGTATTGACAGGATCATGGCTTTTTACACTAATAAAATTAATTAAAGTAATAACTGAACACTAAGCTGCTAATACAATCATTGTCATTTTATGTTTCAAACGATACTTACCAATGGGCACACAAAAAAATGAATGAGGCAAGCAATAATTACCAGATGCAAATATGATCTAGACATCAAAAAATGGAAAACAATTTGCGAATCTGCTGCAGTCCACACACAGAAAACTAATTTGTTTTTCTGCATTAATAACTAAGGTATAAGAGAACAAAAATATAATAATTAAAGGTCGCCCTGAGCACAAGAGTCATTATGGTCTATGACGTATTGTTTATCTCTTTCATATGCACTGAAAGTAGGTGTGTGTTTTGCCTAGCAACCGTCACTAATGAGGTTCACAA
>VXAA01003686.1:1880794-1883294 GCA_013399115.1 Anseranas semipalmata | reverse complement strand
CCTTTCCTGCAAACTAAAACCAAGGATCATTTACAGAGCTTTTTCTAAAAAAAAAAAAAAAAAAAAAAGCCCTATCTTCGATTGTGACAGCAAGAAGGGAGGATTTTGAGACGATGAATACGATTTCAAGTCATTTTCGTAATTATGTAAACTGGCTGCCATCAGTCTTATCAGAGCCATCTTGATTTAAGGCATGTTTTCTGTACGATTTTTATAGCTGATAACACCCCACGCCATCAGAGTTCAAACACCACCACGGCACATTCCAGGAGTTGTTGAAGTAACTCTCTCCTACAAATCCAAACAGTTCTGCAAAGGTGCTCCCGGCCGATTCGTCTACACCGGTAAGCGCACAGTTTCTTCACTCATTTCAGAGTAATAACTCTGGTATCTTAATGACATACAGGCAGTGCAGAGCTGGAACACTACAATGCTGTTAAAAATAGAATCTGTCTTTCAGGAAATGTAACTGGTCATAGCTGAACCTCAGAATACCTGTTCACATAGGCACCCAGAAGCTCTGGTGCCTATCCAAACCTCTTGGGTCTTAAAAATGCCTCAGTGTCTCATGAGATCAAGCTCTCACAAGATGCCCGTTACTTCCTGTTTTCATTTCAGCCAGAAATAGATTATAAATGGTATTTCCTACTTTGCTCCAGCCAGAAAAAGGAGTTAAGAAGTACTCAGTGATGAAAAATGTTTTTCAGAGTATCTATCCAAACTTCTTGAACTTCCCTAAAGGTTCAGTTGAAGTTTTAGGCGAGGGTTCAAGTAGCTGTTGTTGGATCCAAACAACTTTATCCAACCCTATTCACAATCTGGCTCTAAAAATTTCTTCAGACCTGAAACTTGGGATATAAAGTCACAACTCTGGAAATGATTTATTTATGCCAATTCTTCTAAATGCATTTGATTTTAATTTATAAGAGCACAAGAAAAAGTCGGAACTTTGTGGTTTCCAGTGTTTCTAATACAAAAAGTCTTATTTGGGATGAAGTATCACTGGGTTTTTAAAATGTGTATTACATTTTTTTGGCATTTAAGAATGAGTTTAACTAAGATGCTGGGGGGAAAAGAGAGAAATAGCAATTTAATTTATAGTACTTTTGGATGAGGATTCTAGGTAATAAATTTGATCTGATGAATCAATCCCTCTTTTGAAAACAAATCGCCTTTAACTGTTTACTCGACAGACTGTGGGGATTCCGGGAGAGTTCTTATTGCTTATTGGATAGATAATGCATATTGCAGATGATGTGCAGATGATGTGCATTTTGATTAATATTTTCCCACTAGACTGCAACTGTTTCTATCTGTTAATTTTGATCTAATGGGAAAAGTATGTTCCTGGGTAGTTTTAAGCTAGGACTTTTTTAACAGTTAACACATCAAAGATACGCTTTTCCATTAGCCTAAGTTCTGTTGCTGAAATGAACTTCTAAGTGAAGGTAGCATCTTAGAATGGTGCACTACAAACAGCTGTGGAGATTCGTATCTTCCATCTATCCCCAAAGAAATCACAACCTGAGCAAAAACAAAGCCTATATTCACACCTGTGTACCTACCTTCTGACTGACAAGGGAAAGAATATTTAAGTTTTCTTGGTCTTTCTTATTGGGTTGTTGCCAGAGTTACCAAATGTGGTGGTAGTGACCGTGGTGCTTTTGGTGCTAATAACATGTTTTGAAAGCAGACATTATTTCGTACAGTTTGCTGAAAAGTGATAACCGCAGGTGGGCTGCATGCAGTCAGGATTACAGAGTCTTAAAAATGCTGTTATAAATACAGGCCAGACAAAGCTACTGCAGAATATCATGAGAAGTATGACTCTTGAGCTAATATAAATGTTCAGCAAAACAAAAAATGAATGAATTAAGAACCTAGACTAAGTTCCAGATTTTCTTGCTGTTGTGAGCTGGTGTTATTCCATTCAATACAAGGAAGCGCTGCAGATTTGAACCAGATGACGATCTGGTTCTCAGTGCACAGTGTTTGAATTTTGAGTTGTTTTGTAGTAATGTCTTTAACTGATGTCACAAGTGCAGATTTTGCAAATTTAGCAGATTTTGCCATATTAAACCTCTTTGTAATATGTAAATGCAAATAGGTATGAAACTGTAAGGAAAAGCCATTCGTTTTTTCTTTCCTGGGGTCGTTCTTCTCATTTATTGCTAAGTAAAGATGTTCAAAAAAATCATGAGAATTTCAGGAACTTCTCCTGCTCTAATGAAAATGTAATGAAGTTACATAACTGATGCTTTAATGGGAGTACATATTTAAAACACCTTGTGAGGGAGACAACAGCCTAAATCCCAACAATAAGAAAATAAGAAGAGCCTGCCTGCCTGAGAAACTTCTGCCTGATTTGCTTTATCCTCAAGTGATAGGGTGAATGAGATAGGCTTTGGAAATTACAGCTGCCATTGAGAACTAAGCCAAGTCTCACTGTATTTCAGAAAATGAAAATTATGTAGTCCTATACGAGGGAGGGGCCGAATCC
>VXAA01003686.1:1873294-1875794 GCA_013399115.1 Anseranas semipalmata | reverse complement strand
AAAAGCTATGCTAGTTTATATTAAGGATCTGATGATAAATCCTATTTGTCTAAGTATTGCATAAAATATTACAGAATTATATTCTTATCCTGAGTGATCACTTCCAAAAGAAATAGGAAAAAGCCACACAGAATGCCAGCTCTTGTAGGTGTTTGCCAAAGCTTCAAAGATTTCATATGGTTCTGAGACAGATAAATATCTTGGAAGAGCTAAACCAGTGAAGACAGTCAAATGATCATATTTTACATTTACTGTGATCAAGCGTAATTTTCAGCAGAGTACCTGGGCTAACTGTATTTCAGAAGAATGGTAGCACTTGTCCGTGCACCCTCCTGCACAAAGTGCATAGATGCCTCCTCTAGGTTTCTACGACAGCTGATGCACACCAGCGATTTGGGAAAGGGTGGATGGAGATTATGCTCTAGATATGTGTCACATGGCTAGTGGTTTCAGCCAGGAATGATTTCTGTACTCAGAGGCTCCAGTAGCAGAGCTCCAGGATACATAGTATGCTGGATCATAGGTAGTGATCCTTGGAGTATTAAATAGTCAAAATGGAATGTTTTGCTACTTACCACAGCAGTGAAATACTTTACCAAACCAGCAATATGCCACATTTTTTGTAGTGTTAAGATATTTTGTCATGTTAGAATCATAGAATCATAGAATGGCCTGGGTTGAAAAGGACCTTAAAGATCATCTAGTTTCAACCCCCCTGCTCTGGGCAGGGTTGCCAACTACTAGAGCAGGCTGCCCAGCGCCACATCCAGCCTGGCCTTGAATGCCTCCAGGGATGGGGCATCCACAACCTCTCTGGGCAACCTGTTCCAGTGCCTCACCACCCTCTGAGTGAAAAACTTCCTCCTAATATCCAACCTAAATCTCCCCTGTCTTAGTTTGTAACCATTTCCCCTTGTCCTATCACTATCAACGTGTGTGAACACGCATTCCCCCTCCTGTTTATACGCTCCCTTCAGGTACTGGAAGGCCGCAATGAGGTCTCCCCGGAGCCTTCTCTTCTCCAAGCTAAACAAGCCCAGTTCCCTCAACCTTTCTTCATAGGAGAGGTGTTCATAGGAGAGGTGTATGTTAGTCACATATCATGTTGTTTTCATAAAATGCCATGCTTTATTTTAGTTACATATGTATTAGAACGTGGTATTTCCTTGGCATGATTGGAGCATTTAGGATTTGATGCCAGCCAGGTTTCTTTCCCCTTTCACTTTCTGCTGAAATGCTGACAAGTCCCTTCTTTGCAATGTTCCGTGTTACAGACTGATGAGATCTGCCTTTCTGCTGGTGTGATTCCTAATTTCTCATGATCTGCTCATTCTGTATGTATAAATCATGGTAAATTTGCAGATATTTTACATGGCAAAATATTCTCAGATTGAAATGCATGATGTGGTCTGATATGGTAACTAAGTTAACTGATATGCTAAGTATGCTGCAGGTGGTTTTCCTTTAAGTGGGTTCTATTCACTACTTCATACTTCACCTTTTAAATACATTTTTCTAACCCAGTATCACTGACTCTAAGTATCTGTAAGAACAGCATACCGATGTCTGTAAAATACCATAGGTGAGGCTGATGTCCTGGAATACCCACATACCAGGTGAGACTCCTCCACATGCATCCAGCCCAGCACTTGCCATGTTGAGCCAGACGAGTGGTCTGGCCGGCCAGGTGCCCGTTTGGTGGTGTCTGTGGGACGCTGACGGGAATTATATGGAAAACGGAGGGTGCATGATGGTCCCGTCCCGTATGGACTGGCTGTGCTTCTGGATTCTTCAGTCATTTTTGGTGGCGTGGGGAGATGACAAGCACTGGCCAGGCAGGGGCTCAGTGTGGAGCTTGCACCAGCACCAGATGTTTCTCACATTGAACATTGGGCACATTGCTGCTCGTCCAGTTGCTTGGCATGCAAGAGTCACCAAATCCCCATCACGCCTCCTTCTGACCCCTCCCTGCAGTCTCCCCAGTGCATTGTTCCCCACCGGCTTTGTCACGGGGAGGACTCCTGAGTGCGGGGAGGCTGCAGCAGCCTCCTCGTGCTCCCCCCTCCAGTGGAGCCCAGCCACAGCCCAGCCGGGCCCTGCACCGCCGGCTGCCCAGTGGAGCTGGGGCCAGTGCGGGCAGCTTTGGCAAGGGAGATGCAGCCGTGGCGGCCATAAAAGCTGCAGAACCGTGCTGGTTCTGTAGCCTCAGCTCTTACACACAGAAGTCGAAGCCCGCTAGCTAGCAGGCTGACTGAGGTGGAGGGCCGGCACGGCTGCCCTCGGCAGCGCGGGGCGTGAGCCCGAACCTGCAGGGTGCGCAGGGCATTGAGAGAGCTCAAGGTGACCGAGCCGACGGGCAGCCTTTCTGTTGGTGCTGCCATCTTGCCTTATGGAAACTTCTTTTTCTTTCCTCTTTTCTTTTTTTTTCATTTTTTTCTTTTTTTTCCCTTTTTTTTCTTTATCTCTCTCTTCCCTTCTTTCTTCCCTTCATTCTTTCTCT
>VXAA01003686.1:1849996-1859996 GCA_013399115.1 Anseranas semipalmata | reverse complement strand
AAATAAAGAGGAATAAGCATTGAACTCACTTGCAAATTTGGGGCATGAATTAGGGGTGAGATGTTGTCTTTAAGGACTCTGCCAGTTTAATTAAGATATGGAAAATTACTTATTGTTCTTCACCACTAAAGTGCTAGGAATTAACAGCCAAATGTGATGCCTGTGCCTTTCATATCTCTACCATGTGTTTGTTTGTTTAATACCCATAAGACTACATCATTAAACCTCAAGCACTGATTTCACTAATTCAGCACTAGAGCTACATGCTACAGCAGCAAACACCTCTTCTAGTCAATCATAATTGAACAGCTGGATGTAAAATGCAATATTATTTTTAGGTTGGTATCTAACTTTGACTTCAAACCACAAACAGTATTTTCCTCCAAAACAAAATACCTTCCTATCTTTGTAATACATCCGCTAAATATAGCAATAGCACCACGATAGTGTGTGATATATTTTCCCCACTTTATTATTTCTTCATAATTATAGATGCCACTGCGAACTGCTGACATTGTTGTACTTCTCTTTTTTCTTCCTTGGAGCAGTGGCTGCATTTAGTGAAACATGACATTGTTTGTTTTTCTTTAGGAAGTATTACTTAAGAGAGCAGCAGACCTTGTTGAAGCCCTATATGGGATGCCCCATAACAACCAGGTGGGTCACGAGTGCAGTTCTTGTATCCATGCTTACATATGTAAATCAATACCTGCTATTTGCAAAGCTGGCAAAGTATCAACACATTCTTTCTGTACACTGTGTGGTTTTGCCAGCCACCTTGAGGGCAGTCTGATGTGATGCAATGCTCTAAGGGAAATGCTTCATCTTCCCATTCTCTTCTCACTGCTAGTTTGCCTATCAGAAATGACAATTAAGTGTAAGGTGCCAAAAGCATAAGCAATCATTAAGGCAAGAGAATAACCTTGAACTCAGTCCAAAATATACAGTGACTAATGGGAAGTCCTACATAAATCTGCTAAACAGAGCGAATGAAACATACTGTATTTTGAAAACTGCTGGAAATACATCTACTTCACTGGATGAAGAAAATATGTTTACAATTTGCACGTGGCTTACAACACTAAGCTGTAATTTTGTGTTAATTTCTTTATTTCTTCATATGTACTGTGTTGATGAGAAATTACATAGCACTTCAGTATGGAGGAAGGAAAACAGAAAGTTCATTTGAAACAAGTAGCAAAATCCCCATGTTTACTATAATTTCACATGAATCTCTTTTATAGATTTTAACATTATTAGAACTTTGAACATTTGCACAAATAAGTTTCCTGGTTGTTAGTAATTATTTTATATCTTTATAGGAAATAATCCTGAAACGAGCAGCTGACATTGCTGAAGCATTATACAGCGTGCCACGCAATCACAACCAGATTCCTACTCTAGCCAACACTCCTGCTCATACTGGCATGATGGGAGTGAACTCGTTTAGCAGCCAGCTAGCAGTTAATGTTTCAGAAACATCACAAGCTAACGACCAAGGTATGTGGGTTTTCAAGAGTTAATCCTTCACGTTGTTGGCTGTGTTTGGACAGTGTCTATTAATATTAGCTAATGTCACCACTGTGTTCTACCTCTTTTTCTCCCAGTAGTCATATGTCTGATCATGTAATGAAATGCTGTCTTTAACTTTCTCATAATACTTAATTCTTCCTGTTCTTTAGTTTACTGTTATCGTAAAGCATCTCTAGTGGAAAAAGAAATTGGCAAAATGTAGAAAGCTCTTTATTATTCACAGTAAATATACAATGTGTTTGTTTATTATAAAATAATTATGTCTAGGTATCTCCACCTGTTTTTTGAGTATTTACACAGATAAAACTAATTTGATGTCTGTGATTTTAAAGTATTTTGTTTATAAGCACGTATGACATATATGTTACTAATAAAATAAATAGTTGATTTAATTTACATTTTGTAATTGAAAACGCATGTAGCATATTGCATTTAAAATTAATTTTGATACTAATGAAAGGAGTGAAACCAGATTATTAGATATGTTCAAAACTGTATTTTTTTTTGCTTGCAACATAATTATTAAATTGATTGCTCAGATAGAAACAAATTGTTGTTTAAAATCCTGATTCTGCTATCTTTCCTCTTATAAGAGATTGTCTTTTAATGCATTTCCAAGCTAATAAGCCTTATAAAATTCTGTACTTGATCTTGAATTAGTTTTCACTGATGACTACACCTTATGAAAGTACCAGCTTATTGTTAGTACAAAAATACCAATCATAAAATGAAGACCCCAAAACAGCCTTTTAAAGTAAATCACTGCAACAAAAAAGTTTTTCATGCCAGGTCTGGCATTTGAAAGTCTGGAGAGGCTGAAAGTTCATTCAGTGTGTTGGTACCAGGCAGGAATCAAGCCTGTTGATAACTGCTGCTAAAGACAAACGTGAAGCAAACTGACACAGCTGGATCGAAGAGAGCTTTTGTTGGCTGTCTATGCTAAGAGGAGAGACAACATGGAGTGCTCGCAGATGATTTAAGTAGGGTTGGCGTGATAAGGTTATCTCAAACTGCAAGAGTTGATAGGGCAGTAACAGACAACTTAGAGCAAAGCTGTGCAATCAATTAAAACTGTGTAATATATGATGCATGAGGAAACCCCCCAGCCCTAAGTTTATATTATAAAATAACATTATTTTTTTGGGGTGGGGGGGTTTCTAACACAGTAGGTTACAGTCGCAACACAAGCAGTGTTTCCCCGCGAGGATATGTTCCGAGCAGTACTCCTCAGCAGTCCAATTACAACACAGTCAGCAATAGCATGAATGGATATGGCAATGCCGGCATGCCCAATCTAGGTGTACCAGGTTCCCCTGGATTTCTTAATGGCTCCTCAGCTAACTCTCCTTATGGCAGTAAGTGTCTATTTTTGGTAACACATCATCATATAGATTCATATTTACTACAAAATCAAATACTTGCATTGTTTTGATTTTCTATATTGTGAGCTACTGGATAAAAGGAGGGGTGACTCTGGAGGCTGGACGTAAAAATGAATATAATAAATTGATCTGTTTGTGCCATAATACAATCTCAGATAGAAAAAAAATTGGACTGCACAATTTGTAACAAAAGTCCAACACAAAAGAGTTTGCCTGTTATCCAGAGAGTGGCCAAGCCAAGGCATTTCATTTCTTTTTTTTTTTTTAATATATATTTATATATATATATATATTTTAAGAGGCAAGGCCCTATCACTCTCTTTTTCCATGTTTGCCGTGAAAACCTCAATCTGAGTCCTGATTATTTTTGCTTTATTGCAGTAGTGCCGTCAAGCCCTACCATGGCAGCCTCTTCGGTCACCCTCCCTTCAAACTGTAGCAGTACACACGGCATTTTCTCATTCTCACCTGCCAATGTCATCTCTGCAGTGAAACAAAAGAGCGCCTTTGCTCCTGTTGTCAGGCCCCAAGCCTCTCCTCCACCATCTTGCACCAGTGCAAATGGAAATGGACTTCAAGGTGAGCTGGATCTCTCTCAATTTTCTGTGTATTGCTTTTTGGTGCATACACTAAAACCCTTGATCATCTATGTCGGAGAAAGGTATCTTACTATATTTTTAGGTTTCTGGTGCTCTTACAGTGATGTGAGAGTAGGAGAAGAAATAGAATAGCACAAATGATATGCTAAGATTTTAAGCAAATCTGAGGTCACTTTTAATACTTATATTAGAGAAAACACTAGTTGCTGTGGCATTTTCCCTTAAGATTTTGTGCATTAAATATTAAAGTAAGAATGTATCCCTGAATGCTTCTTAGAGGTTTTGTCTACTCCTTGCATTTCCTTATACATTTTTTGAATACAGTTTTATGTATGTTTGGAAACATCAACATTCCAGCATAACGTGGTGCAATTTCCATTTTACATATGATGCAATAGTTATTGTAAAATACTTCAAATTAGTATAAATCCGGTTAAGCTTTTACTCAGTGAACTAACCTTCTCTTGCACTACCTAGCCACTAGTGCAGTGAGTTTGCATGCTCTCTTGATCCTAATGCACTCTCTCATTGTAGTGCTAAACTAGTTACTCCCATAAGTGAATATCCAAATATTTTAATTAAGGCAGGCAATCACAAACTTCTTTTTTTTTATCTGTGTGAATTCATGCAGGTAGTGTAATGAACAATTTATAAATCAGTGGCAGAACTTACATGGTCACCTGCTGGTGGTGGGGCAGGAGGAATTATGAAACGGTCTACGTTTTGTGGAGGAATAGAAATATGAACAAAGAAAGCTTCCTTGTTGTGGCATATTTTAAAGTTGAGAAGATAGTATTGTCAGATTCATTAGAATCGTTGAAAAGGTTTGCTTAGCTGTATTTTGCAAATAATGAGCCTAGTCCTACAGGGCAGTAAATTGCAGCACTTCAGATCAGAAAGGAAGCCAAAAAGGGCTGCAGACACTGTTATCCTGGGCGTCATGACTCCTCTTGACTTTCTTAGTTAAGATATGTAACGCGGTATTATTTATTAGTATTGTCATGATATCTATAATATGATGAGCACTCACAGAAAAACAGATGAAGACATATATTTTGATTTGCCAAACTGCTTGCTAATTCTGGATACCTGTATCTTGTGGTATCTAGCTTAGGGCACTTTAGAGAGACATAATCCCACAGAGCTGCCCACCCATGAAAAACCCTAGCCGTACCAAACCAGTATCTCAAAACGTATGTCCCTGTAGTTTGTTATTAACTTCTTGGTCCAGAGAAGATAGCATCTGAGAGCTTATTATGCACTCAGGTCAATGAAGGGCTGAGGATCCAGCTACACAAATCTTATTGTAGGGTAGATGTTAAAGAAAAGGATAATTAAATTAACAATGTATGTCATTGCGTAAGTCTTTTTAGTTGAAGCTTTACTATGTTGCAGTAAGTAGAAAACTATACCAGGTATAAGCAATATTCTTAGAGAAGTTTATCCATTCATAAAATAATCCTGTGGCCTACTTTCTTCTTTTTATAAAAAAAAACAAACAAGCCAACACCAGTATAAAAATTAAATACTGAATTAAAATAAAATAAAATAAAATGTGCTAACATATGGCTTAGATCTGAGGCAGCTATTCTGTAGTATTCTGCAGTAGGTATTTCCACATATATTCTCATAAACTTGTTATTGCTTCACTCTGAAAAATAAAATTATTTAAAGGCCTAAATTAAAATGATATAAATTTCTGTAATTTCAGTATGTAAATAAAGGGCTTCCCATCAGATATTCAAGGTTTCAGGTGCTTATAAGATCTAGATGATTGCAAAGTGGGATTGTCAGAAGAGCCCAAGCAGGCTAAATGCCCAGTTCCCAGCAGATATCGAGCACTTAATCTGCTTTGGCATCTCCAAACCGCCCCAGTAATCATCCATCTTCATCCTCAGGTGCAAAATGCTCTTTGTGTAAAATCCTGGTAGACCACTTTGAATCCACCAACACCGATTTTGTTAAGCAGGTCGGGAATTCCGCTCTGACGCTGAGGCCCAGCACTGCTCTGGAGTGAACTGTTGCCTGGCGCAGGCCGAGCGGTGAAGGCCCAGCTGTTGCCTGTGTTCGGGATGCTGTGACCCAAGCAGCAGACCTGGCGTCATCCACAGTGAATTCCCTCCTGCAGGTGTTGCTAAAACTCAAAGGATTTCTGTTACATGCCCCAGAGACCTGAACAGTTGCATTACCGAGCTGTCCCTGCAATAGTCAGCATTCAAAACTTCTAAAACATGAAGGTACTTAGACTTATGGCTGTGCAGAAATTTCATTTTTTTGGTTTGGCAGCTAAACTGAAAATAGATAGAAGTGTTGATTTGAGGAAGAAAAGAAGGTCATGTTTTCCTCACCTAGCTTAGGCAGTTAAACTGAACCTTTTCGTGTTGAACAAAATGACACAGAGAAATAACAAGAATGTCTTTCTGGTCTGGTAATCACAGCGCCGACTCCCGGGTTGTGGCAAAAACTTGAATTAGTTATGCAAAGGAGCACTGCACCAACAGGGGAGACTGCACCTCTCCTCACTCTGTGGTACTACACGTCGTGATAATTAGGGTACTCTAGCACAAGGTAAAATCTGTGGGTTCAAGTTCCATAGGCTGAGGAGAAAATCAAATTACATCTGATGCATCCTTGGTGAGTTCCTTCATCACCATCATTTTTTCCAAACAAAGCTGCCCAGTTAATTCAATCTGAACTGATGGGAGGCTTCAGGATGACACCACTTGCCCCAGCTGTCCTTACCGAGCTGAACCAGTGCCTCGACCTGAGCGGCAGCCAGAGCCAAGTGGCCACACAGGCATTCTTTGGAATGGATTGGTCATGTACTTTCTTCATCAGTCATCGTAAGGAAAAGCCAGCAATGCAAGAGATGCTTATTTGCACCGCACTTTACCCGTACAATTATTTAGGGTGTTTCTGCTTCCTTCTTCCTATTTTCTTAGTAATTTTTTTTGACACCAAGCCCTTTTTAAAGTTTAATTACTTTCTTTCTGAGCACTGTTCAAGAGGCTTGAGGGTTTTCTGATCAGCACATCATATCACATGTTCTATGTTAAAATAAAACATGGAATGCAAGAGCTGCAGTGGTCTTCAAGCACAGAGCCTCACTGTACAGCTGGGTATGAAAGAGCTGAGCAGCAGCTGAGAAGCCTGCACCATTAGGAGTGGCCATGTATATTTAGTCAAGCCAAGACAGAAGCAAGAGCTCATGGTCACTAGTGTTTGTTTCTAAGGTAAATCCTGTAGCTGATGGATCTGCATAGCAAAGGATGACATTCTCTTTTAACCTGGGGCAGGATATCCTCTCTGTCGTTGCTTGTTAATTTCTCCCCACATAGGCTCTGTTCTGAAATAATTGGCCATTTTTTACCCAATATCAGGGAAGGTGGTTGACCACACTATGGCAAGACATCATCATGCCAACACAATTGGGCCATACGGCCTCCTATTATTCATATGAAAGTTTGTTAGCACTGTGAACAGGCAAACTCAGATGAGAACATGGCAAAACCCTGCATGTAATAGCCCTATAGACAAGGGTAGCACTTTTGTAGGGAGTTTGGGAGTTTATTGCACCAATTCTTGCTAAGCAAACCCCTACGGGATTTGTCTGTATGTGAAAAAATTGCTGTTCCTCGTACACCTAAGGTGGCGAGGAAGCAGGAGCAGAACTAGGAAGCTTTTCCTCTCTCCCAGCCCCTGGAGCTCAGGAGGACAGCTTCATTTCCTGTCATGGTATAAAGCAGATGTAGAACCATTGTACCTCTAACTCAGGACTACCCGAGCCCAGCATACCAGGAGCAAGATCTCGCTACTAATAGGCATGCCCCGAAACAGCCACCCTGCATTGTAGGACTTGGTGCCAAGGAGTGAGCATAGAGAGGTCTGTAACCATCAAGGGGACTCTATTTTTTTCTAAAGAGATCCAAGACAGAGGCTAAAAAAAAGAAAAAGAATAAAAAATAAGACAAACTGGTGAAATCCAAGAAAACCCATTGTGTAGGCAGTGCTAGCCAGTGTGAATGTGTCTCCTTCCTTGCTACACTCACGATCCATCCTCCTTGGGCTGTGCATACATGCATCCGCTGCCAATTGATAGTATAATGAGGGTCAAAACTTGGAAACTGCAGCTTGCCGAGTGAGACGTCCCTCTCTTTGCTGCACTGCAAGTATGACTCACTCCTGTAAGTCTACAGAATAGGGCCTTTGGGCCTTATCCAAAAAACCACAATCTTGTTAACTTTGTATGACTTCCATTAGATAGCCTATGATCAGAAAGTTAAGTACTTGCACATTTTTTAAGAGCAGGATGCTAGACTATGTGTTCCTTAGGGCAGAGAGCTTTTTCCTGTTTAAAACAATGGACATATAAGGTATAAAATAAAATTTTTAGCAAGAGAATGCTGGCTTTCTGTAAAGTTGGAAGTGCAATATGTGTTCAGAATTCAGTTTTCAATTGTAATTTACTTTTTATAGATTGTGAAAGATATTGAACTCTGGTTAAGCTTTATGATTGTAATGCAGAGCAAAAGGTTCTCTATATTCCTTTAAAATTGCATCCTGCTTAATTTTCTGGTCTTCCCCTGGATGAAACTATTAAAATTATTATTAAAAAACTAGACACCCCATTTTTTTAGGAATGCATTTGGTATCAATTTGCACAGCAAGAAACATAGTGCAGAAATTCACAACTGTGAAATGCCACAACTAAAACAAATAGTGAAATAAATGTCTAGAGCACCAATTTTGCACCTCCTCCCCATTGTGCAACAGATGGAATTTGGCAAAAATAGCTGAATGGCTTAAATTAAAGATTTCAGACTTTGTTTTCCAGAAAAGTATGCAGCAGGCAACCTATATTTTCACACATCAGAAGCCAATCACAAGATTTACAAAAACCATCTGATTAAAATGTACAGGGTATTTTTACCAGATAGTTATGTGCTATTCATTAACGTATTTCTGCACACAACCTCTGTAAGAAAAATCTGGAATTTTTTTCTGCTAAGTTACTCTTTGAAGAAAGAAATGACTGGATCAGTGCTGCTCTTTTGCACTTTGCTTAGCGTGCTGGCAGAGCTGGCCTCTGAGACACAGCCTTTATGTCTCACTGCCACCTCGATGCAGAGCGAGATGACAGATCCTTGCTGAACCTGAACTCAGAAGATAGGAGGACAGTATATTTTGGGTTGACCTGTGCTGATCCTGATCTCCAGGGTGGCTGGTGGTTGTATTGCAATAGAGCAGCACCTCAAAATAAGCTTTGGACACGTGCTGTTGGTCACGAGCATCCAGGCTAGGGGTGCTCCTTCCTGTTCTCCAGGACAGGGGACCTTCTGGTGAACATCATGGCCTCCTCCCCACCCCTGAGCTGTTTCCTCCAGGGCAGGGTCCGTGTGCATGTCTTGTCCCCAGGCAGGCAGGTCTCAGATGGGCACGTCCCAACCATCAGGAGCTGCGGAGCGTTTCTGCATCCACCGCTTCAGATGCACTCTGTATGACCAAATCTCTCATTCCTGCCTGCCCCGGGGCTACCTGATGAGCCACAGCTCATGGGGCCCAGTTTCCCACTGACTGAAAATTCAGCCAGAGTAGGAGCACTTGCGATTCTCAGGATCTGGTGCTTGGCCAAGAGCTTTTTGTCAGGACAGCGGCTTGGAAAGGCCAGAGGGTGAAAGAGAATTCAGCCAGAGGGTAGGTGGCTAAGCAGGGGTGGAGTTGGAGCTCGATGGTCCTCTTGCCCGGGCTGATGTAACGTGGCGTGCAGGATGTTCAATGGAAACATCGTATGGAGACTGAGTGCTTTTGGTAGAAGGAGTCTGTCAATGTATGCACTATTCACTAGTTATTTCCAATTTTGTGACTTCTGTCACTGTTTAGGTTTAAAGCATGCAGTAAAATTATGACTGGTTATTAAAGGGGATTCTGCTACGTAAGGAATGTGTATGTACACAAGTCTTCCAAACCATAACGTTGTAACAGGGAATCCGAAATAAATTAATATTGTTGAAATTAATGAACTGAGAAATTGAAGTTCACATCACTACATGAACAAATTTATTAATATCTGTTGTACATAAATTAATGAGAAATATCATTATGACAAAAATTAAACAACACTAAAATTAAAGATGGTCTAAATTATGTTTCTACCAAGGAGTTAACTAGAAAAAAAGCAAGAGGTTTTGGCCTCTCAGTGTTTAACTGTTAAAAAAAAAAAAAATGAGACGACTGTCCAGGGATATTAATCTCATGCCTTTTTATAGCACTTGGTGTACAGATTTGAGAGCAGGTGTACATTACTTGGCTTTGATCTTAGAGAGTCCTTGACTCACTCGGCCCTGCTATTATGATAAAGTACAATTAGGAGAATGTCAAAATGGAGGTTTTCTGCTTAGGCGCCAGTTCTGGCGGAAGGAAACTGAGGTTAGTGAGACTCTCATTGCTGGAGCTGGAGCAGCGCTGGGACCTTGCCTGGCGGCTGAG
>VXAA01003686.1:1819996-1847496 GCA_013399115.1 Anseranas semipalmata | reverse complement strand
CAGTTTTTTTATGGAACTTTTTGTAATAGACCCATAGATGACTGTACTTTTTAAACTGGAATGACCTCCGTAGTCTATTGTGGCTGTTAGTGCCAAATCCATAGTGAGAAATGTTGAGTTTTTTTACTTTGCACTAAATAGTTTGCAAATGCAGCACTGCAAAACATTTTGCAAACTGCAGCAGAATTAAAGTTTTAACCAAAAAGGAGGGATTTTTTTTTTCTTTCTGGGCAAAAATGCACATTTTAGTAAAGCGTTTATTAAAGGTTTTAAAAGAATGATACAGTGTATCACAGCTGATAAATGCCTTGCGCATTTATTTTGTGATAGCTAATAAGGCTTAGCTAAGTGGAAAAGCCTGAGAAGTCACTTTGGAACTGAATTGCCTCAGTTATATTTTGTCTAAGTAAGGTTTTGATCTAACGAAGAGGTCACGTGTACATGTTAAGAAAGTTTGCAAGTTTCTTCATAAATGCAACCTGTTTGTGTTTTAGATTACTTAGTCAATGCACTCATTGCTTCATTGTCTCCAAATTGAACGCTTCACTAAATGGTAGATTTTACTGTTAAAGACCCTACAATAAGATTGTTTTATCTGTACATTTTTTCATATATTTAACTGTATAAAAAATGTTCATTTTACACAATATTTAATTAAAGTATTTCTTGTCTGTGAATTTCATTTTTAGTAATTTTATCTGGTTTGATTATTAAAAAACTGACTAAAAACAAAACAAAACAATGCAACACTGGGGGTTTCATTTCTAACTGCCAGCATTTGTAGTTACGTCTTGATTAAGAAAAAAATATAAACCTCAAAATGGGTTTTTCCGTGACAAAACATGCCAGGATAGCCATCCCAGGCAACCCACAAGACTGGGAAGAAAGCAGCCTTCTGCAGGCCGACAGTGACTTGTTGCTCAGCTTTGGTAAAGTATTTAACCAAAACTGTGCCCCAGACAGCCTCCTTGTAAAGTAAAGGTAACAGTAGAGCTTTTTTATTTATTATTTTTTTTTTCCATTTTAATATGGTATTGTAAAATTCTGTAAACAGGAAAAGTTATTTTAAACACAGCACAGCCCAAATTTTCCATGCAGTGGTTTGACACCAAAGGTCAACCTACTAGTCTTTTAAATGCTGATAAGAAAGCACATGCTTTTGCTCATTTTAATACTGAACACAAATATTTTATCCCTTGGACTGTAGCACGTGCAATGTGCCTATAATGTACTTGAACTGTGAATATGCTGAGGTGGGCATGATTCAGAGCCTCCTGGCCAGAGGGTGTTTTCATGGGAGACAGTTCCAGCGCTAGACCTGAAGTTGAGGCACACCAAAGCAAGTGCATGTCCTGGTAAAGGAGGGAAGTTCATTATGTGAATTTTGTTCCATTGCTACCAGGGGCTGCTGGAAACTTCAAGAAGGCACCGAAAAACTCCGAGTTTGGAAGTAAATATATGTACGTGTATGTGTATATACTGCTAAATGATATGTACTATGCCTTAGGTGCCCCGTGGTTCTGTAGTTAAATGATGGAGTGTGATGAGAAGCTGTAGCTTACTGTAGTTATATTTTACAAAGAAGCAAAACCAGGATATTTAACTATGTTTCTTGCAATATTTCCATAGGTTTTATGTTTGATGAAAACAGATGTTAAAAATACAGAGCACTTTCGATTATTATTATTTTGCATTGACAGTCATTTCACTTTGCATATGTATCTGTGTATCATGTTTAACCAGTGGCATAATCAGATGCACTCCACTAAAAATAAGATGGTTTATGAGGATGAAAGTCTGTACGATGCCTACTGGCGCTGTTCTTTTTAGGTTTATTTCAAAGGTTTGAATAATGAGTATCTAAATGGTTGGTCTAACATTCAAGGCAAAGAAAACACAAAAGAAAAAAAAGCATACATTTTGTTATATGAATGACAAGTCCTAGAGCAATCTAGCACCTATGACACATCTGTATCCATAACTTGGTAATAGCCCTGGCATAAAAATATGTTGTGTCAGCCTGTACCAAGTTTAAAAATGCAAGGATGAAGATGATAAAATTTCCTTAATCAAAATGAAGGAATAGAGTCTCTAAAAGTATATGCCAATTATTGCAGAGCAGCTTTTTAAAGTCTTTCAAGCTTTTAAAGATTATTCAAAGCACTTGAAATAGGCTTCAATCTAATGCCTCATTTCATTGCATTAAACAGCCTAGTTAATAAAGAATCAATATATTCAAAGGGCAAGGTTATCTTTTGTCTATAAGGGGTGGTGTCATTCTGAACCTTTTATAGTTCAAATGCTGAAAAAGACCTCATGAAATCCATACTCATCAAGTGGGTCAACTAGAGCAATAAAGAGGCCCCTGAAAGAATGGCTGCACTCCTTTAAAACAACTATAAGTCTTATCTCCCCCGCATAGTGCTTGCGCAGAATCAGCCAGAAAATGTCAATTTCTCATCAAGACAAGAGGACCAATGATAATTTTTTTCTAGAGAATACATACAATTAGGAGAATGCAGAAAGGCCCCATCAGTGATTTGTAGCTTATTATGTCACCAGCAAGCTGCGATCTACCGCTAAGCAGATAATAAGGGCTGTTGATAACTAAAGTGTCAATATGCCAAAGAACGATTTTTGAATGTGAGCCCTTGTGCTTTTTTTTTCCCTCCTCGTGCAGATCGCAGGGCCTGATAACCAAGCATCTGCCAACCGACACCGCATGCTGGACCGCACAATTAATGCCATGAATAAATAGCACAAAAGAGTTTAGATTCTTTATACTCTTTGAGACAATTCCCTGTTTTACCCTTCAAGGATTTCTTTTATGTTCGAATAAGGTTGCTTTTAATGAAATTTAAACTCATCAGAGGAAATCAAAACCCTCAAATCAGATTACAAATTGATTTTTTTGGTCACTTGTCATTATACAATGTACTGCCATAAGTTTTACAGGAAAAGGAAGAGAAAGCGTCGAGTCTTAAGTAGGAGTATGCAAACAGTCTTTAAAAAAGCATATGAAGGAAGAATGGTCACATTCTAAATGGTCACATACTAAAATCCCACAAGTAATAGAAAGTTTTTAAAAGTTGGTGTGTATCATTTAACAAGTAATCATTACTTTTATATTCATAAAATTCTCATTTTAAATAAAATGAATTATACTAGAACTTTGCACATGTTAAATAACCAAATCCAAGCTATCTTTGTTTTTCTCATATATAATGCTAAATTTCATTCTTACATACAAGAAATGAAATATTATTTCTCAAAGCTCAGGTCAAAAGTAACAGATGGTGAATCTGAGACCTCCTAGTCTGCTACACCATCTCCGTTGGTGATGTTGCTAGTGCAATTTGGCCAGTTGAAATATGATACTAGTAATATATGCTATATAGTCATGATTTTTTGATTTCTTGCACATTCAAATAAAGTAACAGTTGTACTATCATGTTTTTGTTTTCTTTTTATTGACTTTGTACTGATATGGAAAGGTCATTTTGAAAAAAAAAAAAATTGCAGCTAATGGCTTACAAAATGGTAATTTTTGTTGCCCACAAAGTTTTTATAGGTTTTCTGTTGTTATGTGACTTGTTTTGCATTTGCCTTGAGATAAACAGTTTGAGAAACTACTTTTTAACAAAAGAAGGCATTAACTACCCCAGATTAGACCCACTGGGGATAGTGATGGTGCAAGTGAAATCTGCTCCAAGCAGACAAAAATCACAGTGTTATATAGATTGCTTATTGTGTAAAATCTCAAGACAAACAAACAAAAAAAGGAAATTGAGTCTGGAATTGATCAGTGTAATACAGCCGACAAACTTTAAAGTTGCCCTGTATCAATGATAAAATGTAGGATAGAGACAGCAAGGGGAAGAAGGTGAGAAGAAAGGAGGAAGATGTGAGAGAACTGCACAATAAGGAGCAGTGAAGTTGCATGCTGTAGTGCCCCTGGGGCCATGGCGTTCTGCTGTGGGCACAAGTGCTCCGACACAGCCATTGCCTCTGCCCGGCTGTGGTGTGGATGGGCAGCGGGGCCCCAGCACCCACCTTGTCAGAGACAGTGAAGCGCTTTGAAACTGTAATGAGTAGAAATAATAATAGCAATAAGGAACCTGTAATAAACCATCTCACAAGGATGTCTGGGCACCAAGCATAGCTCGGTGAAGAAATGAAAATAAGAACGGAAGACAGTAGGAGCCACGCCATACAGTGGAAACCACTGTCGCTCCAGCTTGCCAGCGTGTCTCATCTCCGAGCACGCCAGGACTCCAGCAGCCTGCGGCACCCAGAGGCCTTCCCTGGCTCCTTCCCCAGGGCAGCGCTGGGGCTAGGCCCCTCCATGGGCCATGGGCTCTGGCCTGGTGTGAGGCAGAGCCACCCCAGCCTGCAGGCCGCAGACAGGCCGGGCTGGCTAGGGCCAGGGCCCACAGCCAGGTTACTTCACAGGTTTAGACACTGGTTGGGGAAAATAAGTTAGCTGTGTGAGGAAAACGCTGAAGCATAGATCAGTTTGGGAGAAAAGTTTCCAAAATGTAGCCATGCTACACACTGTGGAACACCATCAGTTCCACCTGGTGTAGGCAGTTGTGTACAACTTTGGATAAATGTTGGAAAAGCCTGAGGCAGCGTGGTGTGCAGATGTGAATAGGCCTCAGGCTTCCTTCCTGGAAATCAGTGAAACCAAAACGGTGGGCATTTTGTAAGATAAGGAATTCCTGGTTTTTCATTTTAAGGAAGCTGAGGAGCTGAAGAGCTGAAACGAGACCCTGGAGGTGTGCCCAGCCACTGCCTTGCTCTGGCTGGGAGGACAAGGAACTCAGTGAGGAAGGCAGTAGCAGATGAGTTGCGATAAAACCTGTGTCCTCCTGCATTGGTGCTTTTGCAGTCAAGCCACAAGATACAAAAATTGTGGTTTAATGATCTGAGGGGGATAGGAAATGAAGAAAATTCACAGAAAAGGATAAAACAGAGTTATTGGGACATTGCTTGCTAGGGCAAAGGCACAAAGTTTGTTCTAAATCAGCAAGTAGCACTGCTGGCATAAATCCATGCAGGCGGCTGGTCCCATTTGCCAGCAGCGGGAGCAGGCAGAAGAGACAAGGATGAGGACGAGGGCAGTGTGGTGAGCAGCCGTTCTTCCTCCCACAGCATCACTGCTCATCCTGCACTACCCTGCAACATAAGTTATCACTGCTCAGGCACCTTGTACAACATGATTGATACGTGCTTGTGGAAGCAATGGAATAAATCTTTTTTATGGAAAGAGGTGGGAGAAAAATAAAAGAAATTTACTATTTAATTTTGTAGAAGTTAAATCAACTACCAAAATCTCCATAAAACACTCCAGTAAGAGCAGGGTGTCAAGTAAAATCATTTGGGGGTTTTCTTGCATGTGGTGTACTGTCAAGGGATGGAGGGCTTCCCTACTTTGCTTGTCCACATTTCTCATTCACTTCTGCTTTATTTTTGGTCCACGGTGCCATGTCTGCATCACTTGGGGACCAGGCACTTGCGTGAGTACTTTTGTCACATTGCATCCCAAAGCAGCCTGAGCTTCTGAAAAGCTGCAGTGCTGTTTGGATGCTGCTTTGCAGAATGGTTTGTGTTTGCTTTATGTTACTGTTGAGTGAGAAATCAAGGCTGTTGCAGCAGGCCAGCAAACCCAGCGGTTACCTCTAGGTAAGATAGCAAGCAAGAACTGCTATTCCATTCTTCTGTAAGAAGAAGGGGCCAGATCCCAGGTAGGACAGAGGGGAGCCTGGAAGAAAAATGCTTCTCCGTCTTTCAGTGCTGCATTGGCTTGTGCCAGCCTGCATGCCGCTGTTTGCCGCAGGTGTCGTGCGTAGTCAGTATGGATGAGAGAACCTTAAGAGGCTTCTGTGCAGGAACCTTTCAGAAGGCCTGCTGTTTATCAAAGCATGAAAGGAAATGAACATTGTTTTTCATGGAGAAAGTACTTGTAGACCTTTTAGTTTTCAGCTCTAAAGCAGTATTTACTGGCTCAAGCCTGCTGGAATGCAGTTGCAGACTCGCTGCCTTAGGTAGGTCTATGCCAAGCCCTGGCTGCCTGCTGTCCCCACTCAGCTCTGGGGAGGGACCTGTTCTGAGCACAGGTGAAACACAGGCTGCGAGCAGCGTTTCTGAGATAAGGTGTCCTGGAAAACCATCCTTATGTTATTGCACATAAAGATGTCCGAAATGCTCTGCTTTCAATAGTTGTAAAATGTCACAACCAAGAAACTGGAATGGCTCAGAGTAATAGATACATACTAGTGCAATTAGCTACACAGAGTGTTTATGTTGCTGATGTAAATGCAAAAAATCTGCAATAAATCATTTTTAACTTTTTTTTTTTTTTTTTAATTTTCCTGGCCAGTGTTTTCTACCAAGCCATGTGATGGGCTGTGAGGTGCCTTTGAGCAGCCTCATCTGCCACAAACAGATAGAGAAGAGTACGTGCTTTCAGGCCAGCTTGCCAGAGCTTGCAAAGCAAAGGGAAGGACATGGCAGCTTCATGCTATAAGGATGCCACAATTTTAGTCAGGAATAGGAAAACAAAGTGTTCTTCGTTGTTGTCGTGTGTTTGTTTGTTTTGTTTCTATGCTGAAATTTTCCATTCCTAATGGAAACTGACATAAATAATTCTGGTTTGTGTGAACTGCCTGTACTTTGCACTGTTCCTATAGTAAGTTCAAATATAAAGGACAGCAGAAACAACAGGTTTGGGTGCTAAAATAAACATTTCAGCAGTCACAACTGGACCACCACAAGGTTAAATTTACATTGTTTTCTATCATCATTTTCAATTTTCTCTTTCCCTTAATAAAACAACCCTTGTCCTGCAGTCTTTTGACATGATCAAAACAGAAAGCCTTTTCATTGTCAGGCTGTAATGGCTACTCTGCCCCACATTTTTAACGTGAAGATTAAATATTTATATACTGCAGGTCAATAATAGCCACTGATTGGGAAAGCCTTGCTGCTGGTGGGATGGGCTCCCCTCTCCATCCTACCTCGGATCTGGCCCCTTTGTGTTATAGTGATAAACTTCATGACAGCAATTTCAGCAACAGCACGGAATTTTTTGTTCATTTCAATGTATTTGTCTGGTTCAGGTCAATGACTAATTCACTTGAAACTGAAAACCTGATTGGGAGCTGGAAGAGCAGAAAATGTTTTCCTCTCTCTGTCTATGAATAAAAAATAGATTTGAAAAGATGAGATCTGCTAGTTTTAGCATCTTGAAGGACGTGGTGACCAGAAACCATCTATTCAACATTTCAACTGTAGATAGTAATATCTCCTTTGCTTTATTAACTTAACTTTATTAACTTAATCTGTTAATTTTAAATGCATAAGATGTTTAGAAAAACATACTTCTTTTGCACCCAGCACTTTTTAAGTGGGGCTATTTAGCTGGTGAAATCAATGCCATTCTCACTGCAGTTACTGAACTCTTATTTCCATCCAAAAAGAACTTGAAAACTCATAATATTTAGGGGACTGCAATATCCAGCATTTTCATAGACATAAGAATATAAGATATATAATCTGAATATTAAATATAATTGCATACATGAATGTAAATAGTTAAATTAATGAAGGTCAGCACCCTGATCTGCCAAAAAAATGCATATTCAGAAAAAAGTCCTAGATGTGAACATTAATAGTTTGTTGATAACAAGAATAATCTCTCCTTAGGACAACAAGTAGGCATAAACCAGATAGCACTTTCTCCTTATTATTTTGTGAAAATCATATCTGAAGTCAATAATTTATATCAGGCTGTCCTGATTGGGTTTTAGACGGCATTTTCCTTAAAGTTTGAAGGAAACTGACTTGTAGTTTTCTCCAAAATCTTTTGTCCTCTTGGTAAAGTTTTGGTTTCTTTTTTTTCTCCCTTTCTCTTTTTCCTTCTGTTTTCTCCCTTGCCTCCCCGCAGAGTGGTGTTTGGGCCGGGAGGGAGGAGGCTGCAGCTCTGAATACATGGCGAATCAAAGTTACCCTGCGATCCTTAGCCTGTTGACTTTCCCTCTCCTTTCACAGAAATCCGCCCTTCTTCTTTGTTTGCTTGACCCATATATCACTTAATTCAGATTTAGCAATTACACTCCTTATGCTACTTATTAAAAGTGATGTGCGTAAGTTGCCTTTCCCAGCAGACTCCTCCTGCTGCCGCTCCCTGTCACCGTTCCAGTTGTTTGATCCATCGGTGGATATGGAAACAATAAAAGAGGGGATCAATGCAGTCACTTACAGCAACCCCTGGGGAGGAGCCTGGGCTCTCCCAAAGTTGCTATAGGAAAAAGCAAAGCAGGACACCAAATTCAGGTGATGGAAAACTCATCCATTATCATTGTTCTTTACTGTATTTACATGTGCAGGCACGTGTGTGTTGCAGCCTACACTAACTTATCTCATGCTGCTTTTTTGCTTTTAGCTCCATCTTTTAAAAAGTGGCCCCCCTTTGGTGGTCATGCTGTGATGATGCAGAGCGGGGGACCCAGGACAGCTGCCCTGAGCCACTGCTGGTGCTCGGCTGCCCACAGCATTTTGGGGTCAGCCCAGGGCGGCAGGGCAGCAGCTCTATTTGAGAGTCCATTTTCACATGGACTGATCTCCTGGAATTCTGTTTTTAAGCTACATGCGGCTATCTCACTTAAACTAACCTGCACTTACAACACCCTGGTCTATACTTGCAACGAAAAGCTGAGCCTGAGCACTGCTTGTGGCTGACTGCAGAAGCATTTGGAGCATCGTTTTGCTGCAGGGAGGCAGATGACATCTGCATGCTTCCAACAAGGCAAATCCACTCGCTTTTGCCACCTCACTCAGCCACGCGAGCCAGCCAGCCGCGGCGGCACGCAGCTCAGGGGCTGAGGCATTGCTGTGCAGGACAAACCACCCCAACCAGAGCCGCATGCGGCGTAGTTTGGTGGTTTGCAACATGTACAAACTTCCTTGTCGTGTGAACTTCCTTGGGCAGCGCTGCAGCCAGGTACAGGCGTGCCGGCAATTAGCAAAGTCAAGGTGTATTTCCTACATCATGCAGCTGGGGGCATTTTGCAACTCATTTTGCTGGAGAAAACTTGTTATTTAATTGCCTTTGCTGCTGCTGGATCAGAGTCAAAATGAGTGGGAATATCAGGTCCTGCCAGATATATTCAATCATATTGCTGCTTTTTTCCCCTGAATAGATGTGGTGTGCCAGTAAGCAGTGAAGCAGTTAAATACGGACGTGTGGATGCCAGCAACGCTGCAATTTCAAAGTGAACACCCCACCAAGATGAACGAGGAAAGCGCACATCTCCCTCGGCATTCCTGTCTGTCCCCACGGAGAGTTTAAGGGGAAGATAACTCACAATGGCTTGGCCAACTGCTGGAAGTAGTGTATTTTCTATTCATTCTGATAAACCAAGAATAACATCTTACACAGCCGCAAAATAAATAGTGAAAAGACTAAAAATTCAGATGGACGCATTAGTGCTGCTGATGGCTGGAGCCTGGGGGCAGAGTCGGGCCCAGGGCTGCCCCCACACATCCCCTTTGGGCCCCGCCAGCATGCCCAACAAAACCGGGTGAAGAAGGGAAAAAAGAAATGTCTAAATGAGCCCAATACTGATTATCAGGTTCCTAAGTGGCAATCTAATTTAGCTATATAAAATCATGAAAGGGAAAGAATTAATTGATACTAATGAGTTATACAAGATAGCATCATAATTAATTCCTAAATAGAAAGAGGACATAGGCTGGAGTGAGGGGGGGAAATAAGACTGGCCTATATATCCTGATAGATTACAAAGGGTATTTGAAATGAGAAACAAACTGCCAAAGTCAGGACGGGAAGAAGTTACGAAATCATCACCAGCGCACCTAGGAGCCTGTCCTCTCCCCTTGCGCCCGGCATCACGCTCCGAGCCCTGCCTGAGGCAGGCAGCGGGGTGCTGGCCCCTCGGCACTGTGGTGCTTGCCACGGTAACCACACAGATTTGGTTTGATTTTTTTCTACTCCCCCCGAGAAAACATTGCTGAATATCTCAGCGCATAATCCCACAGCAGCTTTGCTGTGCATTAAGTTAAAGTTCTGATATCGTTGCAGCAACTTAGAAAAGGAGTTTGTACGTGATACTCGGAGCAAAGCTGCTTTTTTCTGCTCCGTTTTGGACCTACTGACTCCTCTGGTGTATAAATCACAGGTGACCACTCATGTGCTGGAGGACAAAAAGCTTTGATGAATCACAGAAACAATACATATGGAAAGGGCATTCTTTTTTTGGAAATCCCACAAAATTATCATCACATGTTGACTCCACTTCCATGAATATGAATCAGAAACCTCTGTGGCCTTCTTCCTGAAAACTGACATTAAAAGTTTTGTTCATTCTTTATTTTTTTTTCCTTCGAAACTAGGTTTAGTTTTAAAACAAATTTCTTTTGCAGAAATTAAATTTCAGTTACATTACTGCATGGCAAAGCCCAGAGTACTATCAGTGCTGGTAAAAGCATGGATAACTATTTGGAAATTAATGGTTGTGTTCACAGAGGAAAAGGGTAAATAGCCAGGGCTCCTGGCTGTTAATTTTCTAAGGGCATTTTCAAAAAGGCAGCTTAAAAAAATGACTTACAGTGAGGAGGACACGCTGAGCATCTTCTTCTGGAAATAGGAGAAGCATCGAGCACCTTTATGCGAACCAGCACAGCCACTAACTACCCGCACTCCGCGGTGAAACCAGGCGCAGTGGAAGCAGAAGGAACGCCTGCTGGAGCTGGCTGGGATTGGAGCTGGGCTGGCTAGAGAAGGGCTGGGTGAGGCATGGGGGCAACACCGCGGAGAGCGGGGCTCAGCCGGGGCAGCCCCGGCTGTCTGCCCATGGCCAGGCAGTGCTGCCAGCGCAGGGAAGGTGCTGGTGTGTGGGTGGCGGGGGCTGAGGGGCTGGGTGCAGCCGGATGCTCCCATGCCCCGACTTGCTGGCAATTGGATGAATTGTTCATGTTTTGCTCAAAAGAGTTTCATACAGAAACTATTTGAAATAACCTTTTCTGTCTCTAGTGGAAGTCACTTTGCCATTGAACAGCCCACAATTGAAAATGGCAAAGAAATATTAGTTTCTGGGATTAAGGTCATTTTCTTTACATTATTGTGAAAAATCATGGATTTTTGGCACATGCTGAGTAATTCATGTCAACTTGAGCTGAATGCCTGGTGTTAAAAATGTAAACGAAACAGCTGTAATCGGTGACCAAATCCATTTGATCCTGGCATCAGGGCCATTCACAGAAACGATAATTATTTAGTAAATCCAGCTCAATGTGAAATAATTAATTTCAAATCAAATGATTTTCCTTGGCCAACAGGTCAGCTGGGGAACAAGTAACCTATAGAAAACGTATGCTGCATCCCGACACGGTGCGAAGACGTATCCACAGCCAGGCCGTGGGGTGCGACGGAGGACAGCAAGAAGATGAAGACATAGAGACACGTTTTGGCAAAGGCCCTCAAACCCCTCCTGCTGGGGCCACACGCATCCCCTCCTGCTACCTCCCCCTCCGCGACGTGCCATCACTGCTGGGCTCAGCAATGAAGCAGAGAGGGGGACGAGGAGGATGCTGCGTGCCTGTGTGCACCAGGGGTGCCGCTGGGCAGCGGGTTCCCTCTCCCGGTTACACACGAGCTCTCCACCGCCGGTGTAACGCGTCCCCTGCTCTCGCAGGAGTCATCGTGCCCAGGTCAGCTGGAGCGTGTTGTCCTCGTTGCCTTGGAACAAGACAGAGCTGACGTCTGTAAGATTTGCTGTTAAATAATCCAAAACAGGAGTGGGACGGAGCCACGCAGAGAAATGGAAACGTTCGGGCATGTTGGGAGAAAATAAGTAATTTAGATACAATGTACTGATGCCTGCTTGCCTGCTGCACCCTTATTTTGCTACTGATTGCTTCTCTAAACATGTAACTTCATCCTTTAAATACTGTGTATACTGGAAGCTTTAAAAACGGTGCTTTTCTGCTAATCTTTTCTCCGTGAAAATAAATAAAATATTAAATGAAAATAATCTTTAGATTTCCAGCTGTCCTTCTTTGGGTTTACCTCCCGAATTAGTGCTGCCATGCCTAAATGCATTCATAGTGACACACATTTCCTCAAGCTCCAAATGAGATGGAGCTTTAAACCCATTTTTAAAAATTACACCTCAAATTTGTCGGACACTCCAAGGCAGTACCTTAAAAACAATCTGAGCACGAGCTGACGAAAAATATTTGAGGTGAAGAAAAGCTTGCAGGTTTCACAGACATGGTCGAAACAAGAGGCTGTCCTCTGAAGTCCTGCTCTCACGCGGGAAAGCCGCTTGGACGCGTGCACAGCGCTCTGCCGAATGAGCTGCTGATAAATCTAATCCTGAAGGATTGGAAATGAGGTAAAAGAAATTTTGATGAAAATTATGTACATGTACTTTGACAAGCTCATAAACACTGCAGCCATGATAAGTTTTCTTATTTTTTTTAAGACCTGACACAACTGTATAAGCCCAAACTCTAATTTTTACAGCCCTGGGTTTGGAGATCTGTCATTGGGAGATATAATGGAAAGAATAATTGCTTGGTGGCTGCACAAACATGAGATGTGTTGTCAGGCTGCAGTTTGGAGGCTACATCTGGCTTCGGAAATGATTGATGCTGTCTCTGTGTGTGATTTGGGAAACAATTTTTTTTTTTGCTAACACAAATGACATGCTGAACCTTCGCACAGCCGGTGCAATTAAATCATTATTAATGAAAACTTTTCATTTATTTCTTATACTTTCAAACGCATCTTTCAAGTGCGGCGTTGCAACACGCAGCAATGGCAGCGAAAGTAGGCATGTGATTTCAATTTGAAATTAAAAGTCATGTCTGAATAACAGAACAGCATTCTCATTTCCTAATACTCTGCTTTTTACTACTTTGCATTCAACTGTGAAAAGTCTTTTAAAACTCTGAACAGCAGTAAAACTTGAATGAATTTTTGACCCATTATTGCATAGCGGGTGCGCTTTCCAAGTTCGAGAGACTGCCAAGTTCTCCCCACCTAATATTTCCACTTTAATTGTGCCACTTGAGAAATTTACGTGCCTCAAAATATGGCATGAATCTTACGCTTATTGCAGTATCATTAGCAGCAACATTTAAGCAACATCTGTGTGCTATAGAACTAATTGAAGTAGCAGAAGTGGCAGCTGTAAATCCACAGGAAGATGGCAGTTTGCACCCAGCACTGCTGAGTTAGCGGGTAACTGTCAGCCTGTTCCTGCAATCTGCTCTCGAGGACTACGGTACAGGCACACAATGTCCAAAAAAATACAGCGAGTAGGCTAATGATCCTATTAACCACTTTGCTGCACCAATTTGGCTGTTTTTCCAGTTTCCTTGTTGAATTTCATTATATATTTCACCGTTCCAGTAAAAAGTCCAGTATGAGATGTGCTTGCTTTCAAGCCACTGACTTCGGGGAGTGAAGCTCCTTCTCGGTGGAATTAATGTGCAAAAGATTTTTTTTTTAAATTCCATAGATTTCTCCATTTTTTCCATTGTTTAATTTTTCTTCATCGCACGCACCTCGGTGAAAAAGAACTTTTACCAACTGTTAATGCTGGTATTTAAAGCAATGACATTTTCCTCTCCGGGATGTAACATTTTCAATAATCAATACAGCTGCGAGGGGGGATGGCTGAAGTCTTTTTTTTAGGTGTGCGGGTTAAAGCACATCTTCATCTGAGCCGGGAAGGTTGCTGTACTGCACGCGTGGCCTGCAGCTCATCAGGGCACCGCCACCGATTTGACTAATTGGTGATTACGAAAGGAGGAAGGTGTTTAAAGTAGCATGTCCTGGTATTACCGCATAATCCAGGCACACGGCATATCAGGACTCCAGAGTGTCTTCGAGCATTACCCATGTTTCCATCTTCATTTGTTTCTTGGGGGGAAAAACAGAGGGTTTAGAAACCTTGAAATATAATGCAATATAATGTAATATAATGTAATATAACGTAACGTAATGTAATATAATATAATAAATATAATATAATACAATATAATATGATATATATGATACGATATAACAATACAATATCTTATAATATAATATAATGCAATAAAATGCAATAAAATTTAACGCTAAGCATGGCGCCTTGCTGCGAAAGCCATGTTTCTCGGTGACCCCGTGCCACTGCTAGCAGCGCCCACGCTCCACCCGCGCGGCGGCCACGCAGCGGTGGCCAGGGGCCACGTCCTGCGGATCCCCCGTCTGCCTCCTTCCTGCCTGGGCTCTGGGGCAGAGGGAGCCCCGGCGCCGTGGCCGTGGCCGTGGCCGTGCTTGCCGAGGGCCCAGCTTCATTAGGAGCCCGGCACGTCCGCCCGGCTGCCATGTGACGCGCCGCGAGCCAGCGGCATTTGTTGTCTTAATGCACAAGTACTCGGGGACCCAGCTGATAAGGGACAAACTGTTCTGAATCTGCTGAACTACACGCTTAGGGTGGCACGGACCCCGGCAATATTGAAAATCAATAGTCACGTGGTGGTTTAAAGGTTAGAGGTCTCCTGAATTAACTTTCTAGTACTAAATTACCAGCCCTTGGTTTTGTTGTTGGTGGTTTTTTATTTATTTATTTGTCTATTTATTTCTTCATTTTGGAAGCACAGGGAAGATGCATTTGCTTTAAAGATACTTAGCTAACGTGTGCCTACGAGTGAGGGGAGAAAACAGATAAACTTTTTAATATTTTGTGTGATAATTTCTATATTAAGGTATTTCTCATGAGCAAATTTGGACAGAATGGAAGGCACAGAGGGATATCAAATACACTGATGGAGCTGGGAGCATTATTAGTGCCCTGAAAATGAAAATATAGCAACTGTGGTCTTTTAACTCACATCTTCCACAGTGCCCGTATTTGGACGATGTGTAATTTTTAAATTAATGCATGCTTTGTTTTTAACAATGTTTAGATAACATAAAGTAACAGTATTGTTTGAAATATTTATTTGTTAGAAAAGAACAAACTATATTGCCACAAATAATTTGAGCACTTAGAGTCGAAGCCTGTGAAGACGTACGCATTGCTTTTCACCCATAGCACGGAGCACTGCCAAGGACGGCCCCGGCGTGCAGCTCCTCTCGGGCAGAAGCATCTTCACAACTGGGCTTTGGCTTCTCTGCTTGCAGGTGTTGTGAGAAACAGAGCATATTTTATTTCATTTAATAGATTTCTTATTTAAATCTATCCCAGCATGTCCCTTCCCCTTGTTCTCATTCCCTAGGTACATCACCAGCTTGAATTTCAGCATTGAATGCTTGCAGTCTGGGTTAGTCTTCATCGGAAGGGTTAACAGGCAGCTAGGTTACCAGGTGGAAAGTTCAAAAATATTAGATTGATCAAGTAATTAAAAATGCTTGAAAGTAATAATGCTTCTGCTGTTGCCTTAGCAGCTCACAGGAGCCAATGCCATGGCTGTGGGTGCTTTGGGCACCTGGCAGATTCGCTGGGGGAAGTCTGGGGGCTGGATATCAGCAGTCTGCAGGAACCAGAGCTTTGGAGCTGCGGCTCGGAGCCGTGTCAGGCAGCTGGGAACAGCGGTGGGCTGCTGGGCTCCCCTGACTGACCCTGGGGACTATCGCGACAGGCAGGGGAAGCCTCAGGTTTTCACAGAATTGTGGTGTCACAGAATCACAGAATGGTTTGGATTGGCAGGGACCTTACAGACCATCTGGTTCCAACCCCTGCCAGGGGCAGGGACCCCTCCCACCAGCCCAGGCTACCCAGGGCCCCATCCAAGCCCCCTGGTCCTGGTACATCTGCCCTTGGTGACCACCTTTAAGGAAGAGATCTGAAGTAGCAGCCAAGGCGCTGAAGCAGCGGGTCAAGGAGGAAAAAATACTTCCAGGAGTGTTAGACACTGCTAGAGCTTTCTCTTTCTGGGTCGCAGACACCTCTCCAAAGCCTTATTTCTAGAGATGCTCAGCTCTTTTAAGATTTATTGACTGGGTGCAGCTTAAATTTGATTTTCTCTTATCACAGCGTAACCATGTACGCGTGCACCGTCCCAGGCTCTCGGCTACGTTTAACTGACTCAGTGCCAGAGCGGAGCCATCCGGGACCTCTGCCAGGACCAGCGTGGTTTGCCGTGGGCAGCCTGGTTTGCCATGCGTGGCCCAGCATCCCAGCCTGCACTGCTGGAAACATAACGGGGGGAATGCCAGCACGTGCAGAATGAAATGCACGTTGGCTATACTCGCATGTGAAACCCGACATCTACTTCTGAGAAGTATTTGTGTGCATTAAACATCCTCATCTGAATATATGCAGAAAGAAAATTCAAAATACGGTGCAAAGATCTGCAATAACTGCTCAGCTCTAAATACTGAAGTAAACTAAGCACCTCTAAAAAAGCCCCAAACCGTGCATTATATGATTTTGCCAGACAAATGCCAAGTCTCTTGTTTTAAAAATAAATTGTGAACTTAACCTTTTCAGCTCTGGCATTTCCAGACTCTGTTAATAAGTGCCAGATTCATCCCTGACATCGCCACATGCAACTTCTGTTTATTTTGATGTGCCTTCCACCTCCAGCACCGGGGTCTTTTTTGGACTAAAGCAGGAGGGCTGCAAACACACCACGAGCACTCGCTGAACACTCGAACCTAGGACACGTGGCATTTTGATAAAAAAATCAAATTCATACAGCAACGAAGACCAATTTTTAGCTAATAAAATAAAACCTGCTGCTAAGCATCTGTTTGGACTACTAAGGCAGTACTTAAGCACATATGAAATTTTACCTATTTAAAAAGCTCTACTCACTTCATATGGGATTCACGTACTCACAAATTCTCACATAAACGGGGTTGTATCAAGGTATGAACCAGAAAAATCTTCCTCTGTTCATCTGAGATTTCTCCTATCATAAACTTTTGATTAGATGGTGTATATGTTATACTACAGATAAAAGTTTCTAGTGGAGTTTTTCTTCAGTTACTGTATGTATATAAACCCACAGACTGCTGATGTGTTGCATGGGCACAGGAGGAGCAGGCACTGCCATGGGTGATTTTTTTGTGTAAAAAAGAACCAGAACTTTAAAGCCATCATTTTAAAGGCTAGCTTAAACTAATATTTTCTGCTTTGTACATAGGCAAATAAATCCTATAGGAAATGTTAAAGATTTATTTTTTATAACCATCATTCTTAACTAGTGCACAATTATCTTTATGTTTATTTCTATCAGCAATCTTATTAATTCCCATACTACTTCTGGACCATGCTTGCACTACAGAAATAATTTTAATTGAACATTTATTAAAACAAATGCTTTGTCAGGATATACCCACTCCATCTGGCTGCACTGGACAGGCATTATTTCCTGGATGTGTCTGCTTTATGCAACGTCTTCTCACACAGATCTCACTGACTACCAGAGATCATGATTAGATTGTTGTGGATTTTGTTCAACAGCCTTTTCTGCCACAGCCCTTTTTGTCTCACTGACATTAGCTTATATGCACACTCTCTGCAGGACTCTTCCTCTTCTGCAGCACAGAATACGTTTTATTCTGGAAGAACATCGTTAGCTCACAAATCTGACAAAAGGCAGAGATCTTCTATAAATAACCCTCCCTGCAAGGCTGGATGGGCTGCATCTTTTTCTTTTTCCTTTTCTTTTTCTTTTCTTTTCTTTTCTTTTTCCTCTTCTTTTTCTTTTTCTTTTTCTTTCTCTTTCTCTTTTTCTTTTTCCTCTTCTTTTTCTTTTTCTTTTTCTTTCTCTTTCTCTTTTTCTTTTTCCTCTTCTTTTTCTTTTTCTTTTTCTTTCTCTTTCTCTTTTTCTTTTTCCTCTTCTTTTTCTTCTTCTTTTTCTTTTTCTTTTCTTTTTCTTTTTCTCTTTCTTCTTCTTCTGTATGCTCACAATCACAAAGATAAGAGTTTTGATAAGAAATAAAATATGAATCAGGTTCCCAGCATTAGATTTCAGCCCTTGAAAATAAAACAAGAGAAGCTTTCCCCTTTCTGTCTCCCTAGAACAGTCACCTGCTGACAAGCAGATTCTAAGTGCCACAAAGACCTTTTTTAGCACACTTGCTTGCTTAGCAGCCAAACATTATTTTTATTGCTGGCATCAGGAACAAACACAAAACAAATAAGAGACACTCAGAATTCAAAAAATGGCAGCACTGTGCAGTTAATCCTCTATTCATGGTTATATCAAAACACTTTTTTGTTACTTTTGCTGTGATTCATCTTAATGAAAGGCACTATTTTTGCAGCATATCTCCTTCAACCCATAACCGGAACCCATGCTTCTCTTTCTGACCAGACTGTGGGAGATTTAAAGCCATTAGTTCAGATAAAAGAGGAAGCGGCGTTCCTTGAAACTCCAGAAGTTAGTTTAATATTCACTAAACTAGTTGGTTTTTGTTTATTTTTCATCAAAAGCCTGTGCAGTCTCTACAATAGCAACTGTGAAGGCTCCATCACACCTAACCTTTAAACTTCTTTTCTGTGATCTGGTCATTGTTCACTCTTTCTTTGACAGCTTTGGGCACAAACTTCATTATCACTTTTTGGGCAAGGTACCCTTTTTTAGCGTTTCTGCTTTGTGTAGAAGCACCCTGAGACAACTGGGAGCTCCTGGCAGGTTCATGCAGTGTCCACAAGTGTTCGCGCAAGGTGGAACACCCAAGATTTTGTATTTCCAGCAGTGCTATAAACCTGTCTGCGCTGGGACTGGTGGACATTGTGTGAGGTTGGGGCTTTCCTCCTCCTGAGGACAGAACAACTCCTCTCACAGGAACACAAAATCCCAGCAGTCTCCAGAGGCCTCCTCACATCAAGAAACTGAAGTTCTTGTGGCCTTTGTTGCAACGTTCAAAGCAGGTCCACTGCAGGGAATTGAGCAACTAGATCATTTCATGTCCGTGTTTTCTCATGTTGTTTTCTGGTTTTAGGGTTGCTTGTATTGATATGACCCTTCCGTAACTGTGAAGAAATATTTAGTATTAAAAGGATATTTTGAGTCAGCTCGTTATCTTTAATGTGGGTATCAAAGTCACATCTTAGTGGCCATGACAGCATGGAACTGCTTCGAAACAAACATACATAAAATATTTGGGGACATCAGATAATGGTAAAGAAAAAACAAAGATTCTATCTTTTTTTCCTTCACAGGTACCTTGACTTGCTAAGAAGCACTGCCCTAGGAAGCTAACACCATAGCTTCCTTTCTTAAGGAAAATTTTAGAAAAATTTTAGAAAGTTTTGTTATGGGACTTAGATAATCCTCACCTTTGCTTTAGCTACAATTTCCACAATCTTGGTTAGACCATTTTTCAATAGATGGATGCGTCTTCAAAAATGAACATAAACACAATAGCAGTCTGCACATGAGGTTGCATTTCTTTGCAGGTGGAAAACCATAAAGTCAGATTTAAAAGGAATTTATTGAAAGATTCAACCAAGGCCAACTGATACCATAACTTAAGGTGCAGTATAACTAGGTGACATTTCTGAAGACTGAAGAAGCTTTCACGGGCTTATAAACCTTTGCAGATTATTGGGCTGTTGCAGGTCCAAAAGCAGGAATGACAGCTGAGTAGCAGAGCACCTGATCTAAAACCCCAACGTCATAGGCCCCCATGGATGCTTCCCATTGCTTCCAGACACTTGGCTCAAGCCCCAAGGCAACCAGGTGCAGATGGCAACTCAGATAAAGGAAATGTTGGAATGATGGGTGAAGTGAAGGAAGACATGAAAATAATCTTACACAACACTGGTTGTGGTGAATATCTCACACAAACCTCATCCGAGCCCAGGGATTCAACGAGGATCAGAATTAACTTCCAGAAACTTGGAAGAGAGATCAAAGTGTAAGCTTTTGGGCAGCATGATATTCCAGGATAACAGTATACCCTAATAACCAACATCTGAGCACATTGGTTATACATCATTTCCAGTGAATTTGAGATGCAATGTTTCTATGAGAATTTAATTTGAAAATGGTAGAAGAACCTTAATTTAACAGAATGTCTTCATTGACGGATGGTACATGTTGTTGAATCCACAAACAGTCTGCGTGTTTGGTTTTATTGACTTCTGTTGTCAGGCAAGGAAGACCATGACTCACAGACATTTAGCACAGACTGTATTTTTTCTTCTTCTGAAATCATGTCTGCAAAATATGTTTAGAGTTGTTCCCTGTCCAAGGAGGTAATGAATTCTCTATAAAAACTTGACATTAATTATTGTTCTGACTGTGATAGCAATAATGAGGCCTAGTTTTTCCTCAAAGAAATGTAGATAAACATGACTTTGTAATTGCATTTTCCTTAATAACTGACTGATATATTTGCTGGTTATCAAGTTACAAAAATGAGTTTTAAGGGAAGATGACTGTAAGCCAAGGGGAGATCCAGGTGGGGATGGTTACCCAGCTTGTGGATGTTCCGACCCACAGCCGGGGCTCAGGGCCACCTCTGGTTTTGGTTCACAACGTGCATACTGAGCTTCAGGTAGGATCCACGTCCTCGTGCATCTTCTCCATGGAGGGATGGGGTAGAATGAAGGGGCCCCACAGCCTGACCCAACCGTGTCCTGATCTGTCCCAGCTCAGTGGAGCTGTACCAGGCTGCCCGTCGGGTGGGTCCTGCGGCCCCTCCTGAAAGGCGCCACAAGGCGCCCAGGGACCTACCTCGAGTTTTGCTGTCCTGCTCCGCAGTGGCAGGATGTCGGCGGAGGTTTGTCCAGGAGCCTCTAAGGCACAGGCAGGTGGTTTGAAGGTGGCTCACCTTCAGACGTGTTGTCTCCAGCATTTGGCGCTGGAGTTAAAGCCAGCATGGAGCTATTGCAGAGAACAGCACACCAAAGGGGTTTTATGGCTTTCCATGCAACATAGACATAAAATTGGGCAAAAACTATACATGATTTCAGCCTGTGTATGGCAAACACCTCAAAACACAAAATCTGCTGGCCTACCCTATGAACAGGAAAGGCCTCCTGCTTTAAAGGTTGGACAGAAATTTAAAAGGTAACTTGCAAAGAAAGTCAAGTTGTGAAAAAATGAATCCAAGAGGCATCCCTGAGGAGAGGAGGGAGCAGAGAAATGTGACCATCAGGTACTCACATGTCAAGAACAGATGATCTGCACATTGTAATTAAAGAGAGAGATGTACAAAAATCTCAGGCAACGACGAGATGCCAGGAAAGCTTCAGCGGAGCGGTAGCTCCTTGCTCAGACAATGGGAGATGAGGAGGAGAGGAGTCAGAAGGAGCCGGTTCACAGCAGGGACAGCTCTCCCGAGCTGACAAAACTTCCTGGGCTCTGCGCTCGCCCTGTGATTAATCACACACACACACACAAAGCACCGCTGCGACCAGGAGCCATCCTCCTGATGCATGTCACAAACTTCATAATTCCTCTTGGAATGAGACAACAGCAAGTTAAATTTCTGGATCACTGTCACCATGTCACTTACAGAAGAAGTTGCACCGGGGAACAGTTGGCTATTGGAGTAATTTGAATGGAAATGTCAGTTTCCACAACCTGTGATTTGAGGTAAGTGCCCTGCTATTATCCAGCAGCTCTGTCAGGCTGAGCGCTGCGGCCTCTGCTCAGCGCCGCGCCCCGCGCGTCCTCTCCGAGCACCAGGCACGCACCAGCACCCCCTCGCCTGGGCCTGCCAGCTGCTGGCGTTCATAACATCGCATTCTGTTCAAAGGTGCGTGCTTCAAAACTGTACAGCACTAGCAATCGGAAGCCTCAATTAATTGATTAGTAGTCGAGATTTGCATTGGCCTCTTGGCAGGTTTCGTCTGAGTAAGGAATTCAGGGTATGGTCAATACATCTTACTCCAAAATACTTGCAGAAGTTGCTACGTAAGGTCATACACATCTTATACCACATCTGTGCCCGATTCAGTCAACTCCATGCAATGTATAGAGAAAAAAATTTTTGCTGTGCAAAAGTGCCACAGTTTTGTCTAGCGCCTGCCCCTCAGTAACACCTTTATATACACTTTTCTTCAGAGATTTTGGCATTTGAAAGAAAATGCATCCAGTGCACAACATGTGCACTGATTTACCTAGATTCAGAAGGAAGGAGCATTAAATCAGGGCAGCTGTCAAGTCAGGGAGCTCTCAAATGCTTGACTTCAACCAGTTAAGCACCAATTCACACCGTGCTGACTTAGAAGCACCCAAACATTGTGTTCCTCGCAGCCCTGTGCTGGGCACAGCCTGGCCCACGCGGGAGCAGGTGGCACTGGCAGGTCCCACCGCGGTCAGACGGCCATGCATCGGCCGGTCCTTCGTTCAAAGAGAGGAGACATAACCGGCCTAGGAGGGCCTCTCGTGCCGCGGGGAGTTTATGGAGCGGTGGGAGCTGTGCTTGGCCGAGTGCCTGTGCTGGGAAGTGGCAGTGGGGTGAGCGCCTCCACGGGCTCCTCCTCCTCTGACAAGCAGGTCGCCCTATTTTTTTTAAATCTTGCTCAGAAGAGCTGTGACAGCAGGCTGTTTGGCCTTCTTTGCCGTCCTCTATATGCTGGGGATGGCAAAGAAGCCATTATGCTGTTTACACATTGCCCATGGTGCCACTCACTTAGGGGTATCTCCAGGCTAAGTGAAGCAGAATTACTATTATTATTTGTAGTTTGAAAGGAGTGGCTTACTGTGTCAGTAAACATAGTTTTTTTTTTTATTATTTTTATTTTTTTTATATTTTTACATCAAACATAAATGCAGCGGGAGAAAAATGCTTCTACAAAATGTGAAGTGAAAGAAATGGAAAACAAGCCAAATTTAGATTTTGCCTGCAGGATAATTGACAAACCAAGAAGCTTTCCTGGCTTCAAAACAGCTACTTAGATCACAGGTGGCTGTATTCTTAAAGGGTAAAAAGCAAAGCTATCTCTTTTTATGGTATCCTTTTCAGGCATTCTCCTCTGTCGCAGCCACCAGGCTTTTATGTGTGCCCAGGCAGAAGAGGCTGGATCCTGCTGCAACACTCTGTTGGACTATAAACCAATGATATTTGCTTTACCTGTGCACTATCTTCCATGGAACAAAACAACATTTACATCTGGGATCAATTTGCTTGAAATTAAAGTGCAGCTGCTATATCTCTTCTGCATCAGAAGTATAGTGTTAAGGCTATAACATACAGACAGTTACACATTACTTTGCATTGTAATATTTAGATTTGTGTCATTTTCTATCTGAAGTAAAAAGCGTCTTTAAATAAATGAGTGATCTTATACTACATATTTTATGGGCTGTGTACTCAGCAAGATACATCTACATTTGCAATGTGCATACACTCATCTCCAATTTGAAACTATGTATTTAGACCTTGAATTTTAATGCTTAAACTAAAACGCAGTGCAGGGATAATTTGGGCTGTGCGCTCAGAAAAGTTCTGCTGTGTTTGTACGAGGGTTGGACGGGTTTTGTGGCGCTCCCAGGCAAAGCGTGAGCGCTTCCAGTCGCTCGCTGCGGATCCTGCCGCCTCCCGCTGCACGCACAGCGGCTCGCGCTCAGTAGCACCCTCTTTAAAGCCGTGATGCACAAGCTTTTTGACACGGAGGGTCACGCTGGCAGCTCACCAGGAGCCAGAGGGCTGCATGCAATTACCATCTGCATTTCCATACGCATGCATATGATTCTTACAAAGAGATAAATGCACAGGGCTTTTATTATTTGCATATAAGTCGCTGCAAATGCACCCAAAGCTCTCCAAAATACACAAGTAGACAAACCAGGCTCTGAGGGCTGTAACTGAAGGTGCATCGTCAACAGAAGGGCTTCTGTTTCTCAGCAGTCAAGCTTTAACATCTTGTCCACCCCAACATCTGTACGGGCTTAAAGAACTTGCTTTTGGGATGCAAACATAGCTGAGGCACAACTAACAGGCTTTGGTTAGAGGGCAGCGTCGGCGTCCCCCACGTGCAGCGCGCTGAGCGGTGAGGCCGTGAGCTTGGTACCCGTGGAGAGGTGGCCGCAGCTGCAGCGTGAGTCCTGCTGCGGTGCGCGGTGGGACGGGGCCCTGGGCACGTCCCTGGGGCAGCCCCCCGCCTTGCCCCTCCTCGGCGTGAGCCATCCGCCACCTGCCTGGCTTCGGGTGGCCTCGAGCCAGCACTGTGCGGCACAGCCACGGCAGGAGATGGTGGTGCCTCACCGCCTTATCGCCCCGAACCACCCGAGCCCTTCAGCTGGGGGTCGTGGGTTCGGATCTGCACGGTGTGGTCCTGGACAGGCATTGCTGTTACCTGGCGATCCGGGGCGCTTCGTGTTACCTTCTGCTTGTTGTCAGCAGAAGCTGACATCAGGGCGTAAGCTCCAGCGGTGTCCGGCTGTGCTGCTGGTGCCTCCGGACCTTCGGCAACTTGCGCAGGGCCCACGAGGATGTTTTAGGTTGGACTGGATGATCTTAGAGGTCTTTCCCAACCTAAATGATTCTGTGATTCTGTGATGCTATGTTCTCCACCAGGACAGAGCCTGCTGGTGAGTGCACAGACAGGGCATGTCGGATGCTACGTATCCCCACACAGCCCAAGGACCACATTTGCAGGCGTTAGATACCAAAAGGCAGCTTGCAACGTGCACATACAACATGCCATCTTTTGATTTCAAGGGACAATTTGGCTTTGAGGTTTCCAGCCAGTTTTACCCAGCACTGGTGCCTGTTGGGCAGCATGTAAGGCTCTGTGTTTTAGCTCCTCACCAGCTCAGGTCTGTTTGGCAACAATCAGACATTGCAGTTGTGAGAAGTACCTAGGAAATGTAACGCACTCCAACTGAAGTGCTTAACAGGCTACTTACTGAACTCCAGCAAACAGGCAATTATTTGAAAAAGTTTCAGCGGTCTCCAAGTTTTGGAGGCTCCTCCCCAGGGTGCAGCGGGACCCCCAGGTCTTAAGCAAATGGCAAGAGTCATTTCCAATCAAATTTTGAATAGCCAAAAATAATCAAATTTCCACCTGAACCAAATGCTATTATCTTCTTTTATTTTCCGAAATAAATGAAATAATCTACATAGCACAGGAAAGACAACTGGAATCTAAATTTTCTGAGTTTTTCCCTATAGTTCCCCAAAAGAAAATTTTCCAATTTTCCAGAGAAAACTCTCTCTATAGTTTAAAAAGTACATCTAGCTCCACATTTCTCATATTGTTTTGCTGCCATTGGCAAGAAACAATTTAAGAGAAAGCCCAAGAAAACACCAGTCCAGGATAACAGTTACAGTGCACAGAGCAGGGTAATTTACTAAAATCAAGATCAACGGTTATGCAGGTTACTTCCAATACAGAGCATTCTACCTAAAAGTATAGCACATAGGCTGAAACAAGAAATGGAAGTGCAACATGTTCAAACTATCTTTTCCTCTCAGCAGCTGCAATACGTTGAATTTTGGTGAAGATGAATCAGACCTTTTTTTTTTTTTTTTGCGAGTCACACATACGCTACAGCCTGCATTACGTGCTGCCCGAACCAGATTCACAGGAACCCCATCAGACGAAACACTGTAGGACCTCAACACTTTCTGCTCCAACTTTGGCAAAAAGGCAGCTTGCCCAGAGCAATCCTGCAGTGGCCGACATAAGGATGCAAGCCTGTGAAATAGAGGATGCTGCTAATCTAAAAGAATCAGATGATGTACCTGGTCTTTATCCTCTGCCCGGAGAAGAGAGACAAGCAATTAGTCCATCACAGCTTCTTTGCCATACCCAGGCTGGAAAACAGATTGAAGGGGTCAAAAAATTCAGAAGGCTCCACATGATCCGACATTTGCCTTGTCACAATTTTCTTGACAACCAGAAGGTTGGAGACAGTTTGCTGGTCATCAGGAACGGCGGTGCGGGAAGACTGATTACCGAGCTGGAGACAAGAAACCGCTCAATTAACGGCCTGCTCCCTCTCAAAACAGTGCCTTCCGCAAGAACTCAGGATATTTTTAGTCTGCTCTTTTTAGAGGACAAATGTGGTGTAAGACAGTTGCTGGAGTATACAAACATTTCTTCAGTTTGCTAAATTTCTCTAGTTTGCTCCCGGTGTTGCTGCAGAGGTGATCTCCAAGCAACATTCGGAGGTCCAAACCATTTGAGTGCCCTCCTTTTTGCACTTTGTGGTATTTGCAAAATAATTGCTGTGGCAAAACACATTGACGGCCGTTGAAGTGACTTCCATGAACAATAATATATCAGTTTCAATGTTTGCCTTTACTTCCCAGTTTGATTTTGGCCATGTTAAATATAACCCAGCAGAACTCATGCTTTGTATGGGAGGGTTTCCTGCAGTATGGGAGTGGCGAACGGTGGCGCTGGGAAGGATGATGCTGTTTGGATAAAGGTAAAAAACCAAATCCCAGCCCCAAACCACTCCCATCAGTGGAAGCCAGGCGAGGGACGGGGCCGGCCGCGCCGCGGGGGGGGCCGCGCTCTGCCCCGATGCATTAACAGGGTGGGGTGCTGCCCGGCCACCCCGGCCACAGCCTGCATGGAGAACACAGAGGTTGCTGCCGCGCTGCTTTAACTCCGTGTATCAGTAGTGCCGCAGCACCACGGGCCACGCTACAACAGCCTGCTAATTCTTGAAAAACTCTCGATGTCTTGGCAGCTCTACCGACAGAAGCTCCCAGGCGTGCACGTGGGTGCCGCGGCATCCCGAGCCCCTCACGAGATGATCACCTGTAACGACCAAGTGGCCTCGTGATTACTTGTTGCTCGCGAGCGCTTCGCTCAGAAAGGAGAAGGGGAAGGTTTCCTCGAGCATTACGAAGAAAGCATTTCATTGAACCACGGTTGTGTTGCTACCTAAGCACTGAAGGACCGCTGCTTGCCCATTGCTCTCGAAAATTGAATCTGCATTCAGGTATTATGGTGACGCTGTTTTAAAAAACGTATAAAATGTGCTGGCTCAACACAAGCAGGAACGAGGATCATGTTTGGGACTTACATTTTAAAAACTCTGGGCCACAATCCACATCAAACTTCCTAGGAAAGCTGAGCCACGATAGCAAATCCAATAAATAAAAGCAATAATTTTCCAAGCCATCACATTATGCACTAATGGAAACACGATGGCGCTTGCCTCTGCTTGCTCAAGCTTTAAGGACTCAGGCCTGGCCCTGCATGAGAAGATCGGGCGATTCCCACAGCCGTGCCCTGCCCTCCCACCAGGCTGGGTGCTGCCGGCCGGGCAGGCACGCCGTGCCGCGCGGCGAGCACGGAGTCAAAATGAAGAACGGCTGAAACGCCCAACTTTCAGCCAAGACACGAGCGGTCTGCGTGGCACCACGTCACCCCAGCTACCTCCACGTGTTCTCCACGTGGCAGAGGCGCAGGGTTATTCCACCGAACACCGTGGCTAGCCCACGTCCTCCAGGGCTGGGCAGAGCCTCGGCACGAGGAGCGCCGCGCTCCTTCGCTCCACCGCGCGCCGCGTGCCACCGGCAGCACGGGACGTCGCGCCTGGGTGCCCGC